>BQNB010015256.1:0-73584 GCA_026074375.1 Tanacetum coccineum | reverse complement strand
TTTGGGGACTTGGCAAAACAAGTCCCCAAGAGTTATAACAACAATTGCAATACTCGTCCTTATGGTTTATAAGTCTTAGGACTTGACAGAAATGGTCCTTGGAGTACAACTTTGCAAAAATGGCAGTTTGGCCCCTTGTCTTCTTTTTTCTCTTTTCCTCTTTACATATAAGTTTAGGGTTTGGCAGTTTTAACCCTCAAACTTATATTTCTTGACTTGTTGACTTTTTGGCTTCGGGGTTGACTTGGGTTGACTTCTGTTGACTTTGGCTTGGACTTTGACTTTGTCTTTTCCTGCTTTTCCATTCCGAGTCCGGTTTTGTCGATTTGGCTTCGTTTTTCGTCCTTTTCTTAAATATCCGTTCCTGCACAATACAATTAGCAAAACAAGCGTATATTTGGCATTTTAAGTCCGTTTTTGGTTATTTTAGCCCGTTTTTAAAGGTAAAAGGTATGTGTAATTAAGCACATACCAATGGTCCACTCCAGCGGGTCTTAAGCTTGCCCGAGAAAATCTTCAATCTAGAGTTAAAGAGGAGGACTCGATCACCGACGTTGAAAACGCGGTTTTTGATCTTGGAGTCATGGATTCTCTTTGTTTTCTCTTTATAGATCAAAGAGTTCTCATAGGCATGATCACGAAGTTCATTAAGTTCATTGAGTTGAACTTTCCTGTGATCACCCGCGGTTCTGATATCAAAGTTGGTATGCTTAAGGGCCCAGTAAGCTTTGTGCTCGAGCTCAATCGGAAGATGACATGCCTTCCCGTACACTAACTTGTATGGAGTACACCCGATGGGTGTTTTGTAAGCTGTGCGGAAAGCCCAAAGTGCGTCATCTAATTTATCCGACCAAGAGGCACGATTTTCGCCCACGGTCCTTTCAAGAATTCGTTTCAAACCACGATTGGATACCTCAACTTGTCCACTTGTTTGTGGATGATACGCGGTGGAGAGACGATGAGTGACTCCGTATTTAAGCATGACCTTTGCAAATTGGTCATTGCAAAAATGGGTTCCGCGATCACTTATGATTGCACGAGGGGCACCGAATCTGGCGAAGAGAGATTTAAGAAATTTGCAAACAACTCGGGCGTCATTGGTGGGGAGCGCTTTTGCTTCAACCCATTTTGATAAATAATCAACGGCCACGAGGATGTATTTGTTGCCTTTGGATGATGGGAATGGCCCCATAAAGTCAATGCCCCAGACGTCAAAGATTTCACAAACTTGGATGGAATTTTGTGGCATCTCATCCCGTTGTGAAATTTTTCCTTGACGCTGGCATGAGTTGCAGTTTTTAACCAACTCATGGGCATCTTTGTAGATTGTGGGCCAAAAGAATCCGGAATCGAAGACTTTTCTTGCTGTGTAGTTAGCACCGTGATGTCCACCGGTGGGACCATCGTGGCAAGCCATGAGGATGTCATGGGCTTCTTTGCCAAAAACACAACGTCGAATAACTTGATCCGCACAGATTTTAAACAGAAAGGGATCTTCCCAGAAATAATGCTTCACGTCTTTGAAGAATTTTCTTTTCTGCTGGGTTGACATCCCTTTGATCACGAAATTTCCCGCATGGTAGTTTGCGATGTCAGCAAACCATGGGGTACTAGCATCAAGAACAGCAATCGAACTAAGAGTTTCAAGAGGAAACTTTTCATTTATCTCCTTTGGATCGAGCTTATTCTCGTGAGGGCTCTCTAATCGTGATAGATGATCAGCCGCTAGGTTCTCAGCTCCTTTTGTGTCAACTACATCAAAGTCGAACTCTTGAAGGAGCAGAACCCATCGGAGCAATCTCGCCTTAGAATCTTTCTTAGCAAAGAGATACTTGAGGGCGGAATGATCCGTATACACAGTGCATTTGTTCATGACAAGGTAAGATCGGAATTTTTCGAATGCGTACACCACGGCTAACATTTCTTTCTCTGTCGTGGTGTAACGTGATTCCGCCTCATTCATTGTTTTACTTGCATAATGTATAGGCTTGAAGTGTTTCTCATGACGTTGCCCCAAGACTGCACCTAAGGCGAAATCGCTTGCATCGCACATAAGTTCAAATGGTTCATTCCAGTCTGGGGCAATCAGGATTGGAGCCTCGGTTAGATTCTTTTTGAGAGTGTTAAATGCTTCAATACACTCTTTGGAGAAATAAAACGGAGTCTCTTTTTCAAGCAAATGGGTCATGGGACGGGCTATTTTTGAGAAATTCTGGATGAATCTTCTATAAAACCCGGCATGCCCAAGAAAACTACGGACACCAAAAACTACGGACAATCCTTTTTACAGTAGCACTGGTGAGGGAGCTTGGCGATAACGTCAATCCTTGCTCGATATACCTCAAATCCCGACTTAGAGATTTTATGTCCAAAACAATGCCTTCCTTAACACATGAAATGTCTTCTTCTCCTCGCCAGTTTTTAAGCTAAATTTTGGTGTCTTCACGAGAACCGCTTGATCACTTTTCAATGGAGGGTAGGGCATGTAGAGAAAGAACTTCCAAAAACTGAAAAGTCATCATAAATACCTCCATCCGTTTTTTTTCGATCATGTCGTGGAAGATTGCCTTATACAACTCTGGAGTGCCTGGTGCATTGCAGAGGGCCAAAGTGCATGCGGCGGTAAGCAAAGGTTCCGTATTAGGCAAGTAAATGTTTGTCTTTTACCTGTATCATTTGGGTCGATGGGATAATTAGAAAATAACCTGAGAAACCATCGAGAAAACAATAGTATTCATTTCCCGCAAGCCTCTCGAGCATTTGGTCCATGAATGGTAGTGGAAAGTGGTCTTTTCGGGTGGCTTCGTTTAACTTTCGGTAGTCAATGCAAACCCGCCATCCCGTAACTAATCGAGTTGGGATTAACTCATTTTGCTCATTCTCAACTACGGTAAATCCACTTTTCTTTGGTACACAGTGTACCGGGCTCACCCAGGGACTATCTGCGGATAAAGGGTAAATTTAATCCAGCGTCAAGAAGATTTTCAACTTCTTTTTTTATGACATCGTGATTTTTAGGTTTGTACCCCGTCTCTGAATGTTGGACCTCCTGTTTGTAGTCCTCTTCATTAGAATTTTGGTGATACAATATACACTCGGGTTAATACCCTTGATATCGGAGAGTTTCCAAGCGATGGCTCGCTTGTGGGATTGCAACACCTTTATGAGAGCGGTTTTCTCCAAGACACTCAAATCTTTAGCAATTATGACTGGTAACTTGTTGTCACCTTCCAAAAATGCATATTCAAGGTGGGGAGGTAAGTCCTTGAGCTCGACCTCAGGAGGTTTCATCATTGATGTTTCATCGTTTTTTTGGCTTCACAAATCTAAGTTCTTTTCTAACTTCAGGAAAAATGATTTGGCATAGGTTGGGAGTGGTATAAGGCTCACTATTTAGGATAGCTTCAAGAAGAAGAATGTCCTCCTCGGGATTACATTCGGCATCATCAATTCCTGATTTATACGAAGTATCAGAAAGTTCAGCTTCGATTTCTTCAAGAATGAAATCACTACCCTCGAATGGAGTGAGGGTGGGAGAAGTGGTGTCAACAATCGGTTCAAAGTAAGGAGTGGAATTTCCATTTGCTAATACGTCCGAGAATCCTAAAACCTCTTGAGAATATTCCTCACACGCTATATCAATAAAGTCGACCTTGTTAACTGATTCCATGGCATTGTAGGAGAAATTTTTCGTATCTCCCACTTTGAAAGTCACGGATTGGTCTATGTCTTAGGGTCATCTTTTCACCGTGTACATCAATCAAGGCTCTTGCCGTTCTTAAAAATGGTCTTCCTAAAATCAACGGGACTCTAGGGTCGGCATCATAGTCAACAACCACAAAATCAGCTGGAAAGTAGAAGGTTCCAACCTTCACAAAAACATCTTCGGCTATGCCGGTGGGAGTGGAGATCGATCGGTCGGCTAACTCGGTACATCCCTAGTTTAGTTAGTCCTTGTTATATTAAGCTTTTCAAAACGGAGAGTCGGCAATTAGATTGATCTTGCAAACCTCACCGAGTATCGGCTAGGGCCAAGCACTCATCTAACTCTGGAAAATCACACGGTATCAGAAATCTACCCGGGTCTCCTAATTTTTTGGGAAATGTCTTCAGGATGACTGCCGAGCAATTTTCATTAAACCGTGTGTTTTATTGGTTAATTCCAAGATCTGTATTTGTTTGTTTAAAAAAAAGCTTTCTGAACATTGGTGCAAACTTAGGCAAGTGCAGGAGAGCATCCGCGAAGCTCAGCACGAAGGGAGCTTGGGGCGAAAAATTTACCATAAATTTCAAAGCTAAAAGGTCGTCCTTTTCGCGGCTTTCTCCTTGTTTACCCTAGATGGATATGGTAAAGTCGTTTTGGATCTAGGCATGACAACTGGTTCATCAATTTGGACTATCGGAGGTTGGACGTCTTTGGTACTTCCGTTAGGAAGCACCGTGTCCTTTGTCACCTCGGCTTCAACTTCCACCATGGGAGTGGAATTTGATGGTCCATCCATATTAAACACCGCTTCTGGGGTGTTGCTTTCAATTTACCCCTCCGGGTTAGCAATGGTGTTGCTAGGAAGAGAACCCGAGCCCGAAGTAGAAGCGGCATTAGAATTCACGATTTTGGTGAGCAAGTCCGTTTATGTGGTCCATATTGGGTTTTGCATGTTTTTGCATAACTGCATCATTAGCCTTGACAAAGCTTTCAAATCAGTTTTTGACACACCAAACAACCCTAAGCTTGATGAGCGGGATCTGGTAAGCTGGGTGTTGATTAACCGGGGGTTGATACATTGGGGCATGAACCTGGGGTCGTTGGATTTGACCCTGGTTATAGCTATTCCCACGGTTTTGGTTTTGGTTCCAGCGATTCTAGATTGTTGGCTTGGCTTTAGTGTTGCATGGAAGGAAAATCCCGGGTGGTCTCTGATTTGGCTTGTGAGAACTGTAGTCTGGAAGTTTATCTCGTAATTGTTGCTATCGGTAGCCGGATAATTACGATAGAGTGGGCAACCACCGCAGTAAACTACAACTTTGCTCAATTCGCTTTTAACGGGAGCCAGGAGCTGGAACTGGAGATGTCTGCTTGTCGAGAAGTTAGAGCTCTAACCATATCTTTCAATTCAACAACATCGGGAGATACTCCGGAGGTGGAAGCGCATCAGTACTCACTTTAGCAACATCGGCTTTGCTTCGGGAGTGATGAACTTTGGACTTGCTTTCGATGATGCTTGAGCCAATCACGGCCATTGTTCCAAAAAGTTACCACCTGCGCAGAGTTCAAAGAGTCTTGATCATTAACATTTTAAGGCATTGTAAAATGTATCAATTTGGTGAAGCTTCCGAATCCATGATGTGGACCAAGCTCTGAGAAGATCTTTGAAACGATCCTAAGGCCCACTAAACGACTCATCAAATCTTTTGTTGAAATTAGAATTTCGTTCCAAGATTTGTCGTTTTAGAAGGGTGGGAAAAACTGATTGATAAATTTAAGGCAACGAGGTCATCCCATGTCTTGAATTGATCTGAAGGGTGTTCTTTCTCAAGCCATATTCGGCTGCCCCCGTCGAGAGAGAAATGAAAAAAAGCATCAACTTAATTGAAAGTGGTCGGAGACATTAGGATATCTCAAAGTAGAGTGATTTTATATTGAAGTAAAGATGTGGTCAAATGTGGGTCCCTTGTAGTCATTTCGAAGAACTAGTCTTGTTCTGGACAATAGTATAGTAACCCATGCTTTGATCTCAAAATTTGCTGCCACGAATTCAGAACAACAATTGCGTCTTTCGAAATCCCTCGGTGGGAGCCTGAGCAATTCTGCCATAGTTTCTATTATCAGCCATCGTGTTTCTTTGGGAGGTTTTGTTATTTGGTTACTCAAGATTTGGTGGTTCAACAGAAGATTCGTATGGACTGCTGTTGTCGAAGTTTACCCGGGCTTAGAACTATGCGCATAGGCATACAAAAAGAAATTAAAAAGAAATTTACACTAATTTTTTTTTTTTTTTTTTGGATTTTTAATGATTTATTCACAATGATTTTTACGGACAATGAGATAAGACAACTTTAACCAAATAATCTACTTACTTCACGGTAGCTCTCAAAAAGATAAACGCACAGGTGAGCGGAGGAGTAGGAATAGCGCGAAGCTTATTCTCTTTTATCGGGTCTTAGTACCAAGTAACAACCCTCCATACCCCACATTGTAGCTTGTTTTAACTTTCAAGTGAGGGCCGTACGTCGTAAGAGACACAAATGGCAAGTTTTTGAATCTTTTGTTCGATTTGGGAACCAATAAGTTCACCGGAAGTTATTATGATAATACCTCTATTGAGAATATTATATTTTGGTATTTTTACCAATTTATGAATTTTATTTCTTTTTATGGAAAATGTTTTTATATTTTTGGTTTTTTTTTTATATGATAATTATACTAATAAAAGAAAATGAAAAATATTTTTGTATTTTTTTATGTTTTTATAAAGAAAATATTCATAAATGATAAACTACAAATTATCAAAAGTAACGATAATCGTTTACATGCCTACGCCCGTCAGCGGCGCCAGAAAAATTTGACTCGCTTCAACTCACCCCTTTAAAATGAGGAATAAATATAAACAAATATAAATACAGCACAAAAAGGGATCAGAATCACGCGAGAGCAAGAAAACCGGAAGCAGTATAGAGTGTTCCCGGGTCGTTATGTCCCAACGAGGCTGGAGATGGAAAATCGAGAGACGATTGACGATTGATGTTTGAAAATGACAAGGATGTGATTGGGAACTAATAAGTTAATGAGCAAATGCACATAAGAATAGCAAAGAAAATAAGCTTAGAACAAGAATAAAAGCTAGAAATGGTAAACACACTTAAAACTTTTAAACTAAGACACAAATAGGCTCAAATAAGCTTAAGGCAAATTAAATAAGCTAAACTAACTCTAAATAAGCAAATACAAAAAGCAATTAAGCTAAATTAAACAAGATAAACACAACAGTACTAGCAGTATTAACTACCAGTACTAACTTGGAGTTAGTACTGCTAGCTTTGAGTTAGTACTGTTAGCCTAAGTTAGTACTGCTAGGCTAATAAAACACAAAGAGACAATAAATGAGCAAACAAGCTAAAACAGAAGTTTAACTACCCAAAATAAGCACTTAAGCATAAGGATAAGCAAACAGAATAGACTATAATGATAAATAAGCTAGATGCCTCAAAGGCTTACAAAAAACTCTATTTATAGCCAAAGTTCTTGGACCTTTCAGCATTGTTCTTTGGAGAGCAAAAACGAAGTGTGATTGTTGTGTGAGGAAATTCTATAACAAATCCCAGCCTTCGATTTCTTCTGTGCTTCTTTGGAGATAATCTCAGCCATTGAAGATACTTGGGAAAGGTGAGGGATTGCCAACATGGCTTTTATACAACTGGGATGGGTTAGTAGGGTGGATAAAATGATTTTGGCTAGGGAAAGAAGTGGTTTTGCAGGGGAGAAGGTATGGGACGGCATCCAAGTTGTACCTGGGTTTGTTGGGCGGGAAATGAGGCTTTAGGTAAGTAGGCAGTATTGGTCCCCTAAAGTCATATAGAACTTAAATGTGTACGATCATCAAAGGAAGCCAACACGTCTCATGCTGTAGCTGCTAATCTTTCAGAACTAGAGCTGAAAAAGATCTTAATTGACAAGATGGAAGCTAACAACTCTATCAACAGGTCAGACATTCAAAGGCAGCTCTACAAGGCATTAGTTGATGCGTATGAAGCCGACAAAATCTTGTTAGATACATATGGCGATACGGTCACAATAAAAAGACCTCGAGACGGAGCAGATGATGATCAAGAACCCTCCGCTGGAACAGACCGGGGGTCCAAAAGAAGAAGGTCAGGAAAAGAACCTGCTTCTACCAGTGCTCCAAGAGAAACGACAACCACGACAGCAGGAAAGACTACTACTACAGGTTCTAAGACTCACAAGCAATCTGCTAGCCAATCTGCTCCGGTAGAGGAAACTATGCAAACTACAGATGTCTTTGAAGCACCTGCACACCAGGAGTTTGAAACAGGTGTCCATGATGAACAAGCAGAAGAAGAGGTCCAACATCTTCCTGACTGGTTTCAACAACCTACACGACTACCTTCTCCTGATCATGCATGGAATAAGTCTGTTCCTGCCGTTCATGAATCTGTCCAACCTTGGCTAAGCAATCTGGCACGAAGACAAGACCCTCGAGAGTCATTCGATGAACTAACAGACACTACATTTGACTTCTCCGCTTTTGTGATGAACCGGCTAAATGTTAAAACACTAACACCTGAATTGTTAGCAGGTCCAACATTTGAGCTGATGAAAGGAACATGCAAAAGTTTGACTAAACTTGAATACTTTTGTGAAGAAGTCTACAAAGCCACAACCGAAAAATTGGACTGGATCAACCCCGAAGGCCGCCAATATCCTCATGATCTGCGACAGCCACTACCGTTGGTTCCAAATTCTCAAGGTCGTCATGTCATACCGTTTCATCACTTTATCAATAACGACCTTGAGTACCTACGTGGTGGTGAGTCAAGCCGGAAGTATTCCACTTCAGTTACGAAGACCAAGGCTGCAGATTACGGGCATATTAAATGGATAGAAGACTTAGTGCCCAACTCAATGTGGAGTCAAGTGATAGTTCACTATGACAAATTCGCACTCTGGGGAGTTTCACATTAGGGCAAAAAGCGAAGACAATTCTATGCATTTGCGATCACAAGGGAATCAGCTCGTGACGTCTACTCAAAGAGAAGAATTGTCGCTGTCACGAAGGTGGAAATAGTCGAATGGCAAAACTACAAGCATCTTGACTGGATTACTGTACGAAGGGATGACGACGTTCTTTACAAGTTCAAAGAAGGCGACTTCCACAGACTAAGGATCCAAGACATTGAAGATATGCTGCTTCTTCTCGTGCAAGGAAAAGTGACAAATCTCAACATTGAAGAACGTATTGCATTTAATGTCTCCTTAAGAATGTTTACAAGAAGTGTCGTCATCCAAAGGCGTCTGGAAGATCTTCAATTAGGTGTTGAAAGCTATCAAAAGAAGCTCAACCTCACAAAGCCTGACACGTACAGATCCAATCTGAGAAGACGAGACGCTTATACACCATACTCCGATCCAAGAGGATTCATCTACGAGAACAAAGACAAGAAGAACAGATTGATGCGCATTGACGAACTACACAAGTTCAGCGATGGTACTCTCGATGATGTTCGGTCTGCTCTAAATGATCGCCTCAAGGGATCTAGAATGGAGTATCTGCCTCAGACTTTTTGGAGCCAACGTGACAAAGCAAATGCAAGAGCTATGATTCAGGCGATTGACAAAAGGCTAAAGACAAGGAGGATAATGCGGAGTTTGGAGTGATTTGTAGGTGGAAGAACATACGGGGGTGACCTACGGCTACTACAAAGGACCATATGATTTATCATATGTTGTTCTCATCTTAAAAAGGTCAATCCTCGTAAATACTTTTATCTTGTGAATATGTTCATTACTAGTGTTCATATATCGCACATTAAAATTAGATTTAAAATGGCCAAGTTATAGTCAAATGAAACTTGAAACATTTTTTGACAAAACCGGATAAATAGTGTGCTGATGTGAATAGTAAAATAAATTTTCGGACACTTTCGGAACCATTTTTTGGACTTTCTAACTCATTAGCATAACATATAGTTAACACATACCATATTGATAGTATCATTTAAGACGCCGTTAATAATATTTTAGGAAAAGCGATCAAAAATTACTTAAATAAAAAAACATAACAAATAGTAAGTTTGGTAAAAATTTAGCGAAATGGAGATAGAAGTTAAGCGATTAAGGCTCGTTAGTGCGTTTTAAAAATATGGAAACTTAATAAATATAGAGGACGATATTAACGTTTTGAAACTAAAAACTTTCCTAAAATATAAACTTTCTAAAAATAGTAATTTTTGGTTAAACGCCGAAACTTAACAAAAAACTATCTGATTTTATTTCGTCTGATTTGATAACCAAAAAGCAAACCCACACAAGGGATGTCTTTTGTGATGGACATATTGTGCATTTTTTGGCATACTTTTCGATAGTTTATGAGATGCGATATTATTTCTAGGTCGCGGTAGATTTCAATATTCTTCTAATATCGTGATTATCATTTGCTCATTTTGCTAAGGTGAGTTCATAGCCCCATGTTTTACTACTTTTACTTTACTATTTTTGGGGTGAGAAACATTGCTTGTTTTTAAACTATGGACACAGTTACTTTACGTTTCCTTTTTTTTCTAATTACGTGTTGCCTAAGTAGCGAATAGACCACTAATGCCTGAATTATCATGAACCGTCAATTGTTTAACCGACCATACTGGTTAAGTAAGCGCGAATGTTGTAAATAGATCTATTGGGACTAATTATCCCTATCAGATTACATAATCTCAAACTATAACACTTATTTCCTAACATCATCAAAAAATCCCAATACTTCCATTACAAAATTCTAACTATTATTGACCTAAATTTCTATTCCACCACAAATTCCTACCACACCCAATCAACCAAAAACAAATATCAACTTATACCCTCTTCAACTATCACACCACTACACATCAAAAACATATCTACTAAACACCAAAACAATACACTATCTACACATATCACAAATAAAATTTACCCCCAAACCACCAACCAAAAACCCCCACATTCCATCCCACCCCAAAAATAATCCCTATCTAACTCCATAAAAACCACCCTTATCATTAATATTAATACAAACATTCAACATTATAATCCAACTCAAATTACCCTAAAACCCCAATCACAACAAACAAATCAACCCCAATAATACCCCTAAACACCACCAAAAAAACTCAACCACCACAAAACTAATTTCCACATAAACAAACAAAACACACAAAAAAAAACACTCCACCATTAATTCAAAACCATACCCCAACTCTTACTAACAAATAAAACAACAATATCATATACAACATTACTAACCCTCCCACTTCCCCCATAAAACACACTTCCCCTAAAATTTTTATATACCTCAATTAAACACTCTCCACATTAAACTATCCCCCTTAATAAACAAATTAATTCTCACAACCCCTAAATATCAACCAACATATCAAAACCCATCAACCCAAACAAACAAAAAACAAATTAAAACACACAAACAAAACAAAACAACACACACACACAAACAAACAAAACACACAACCCAAACAACAACACATACCATAAAACACACACCACAATCCAACAAAACAAAAAACAAACAAAATCAACACCACACAAAGCAACCATCAAAACAACAATCCAAAACAATCCCTAATCCAATAAACCAAATCCCTTCAAAACCAACCATTATCAAAAACCCTTACAATTCATCACCAACAATAAAACAGTAACTATGTATGATATATAGCTCAGCATATTCTAGCATTGATGATATGTTGAGTGTATTCCATCCATTCTGCAATGTGCAATACACTCTGTGTATGTCAAAGCAGATGAATTAGATTGATCTACGTATACAGATGAGTGATACATGATACACCCAATTTGTAAAGACCACCTCTCACCCAAGGTTTTAAGTTCATAACAACTAGTACTCAGAATCATCACACCCCTATAGTCGTGATGTCCCCTTCCCAAAATAATGTAGATTATTCTCATATAGTGAGAGAGTATCCTATATGATACCACAACAAATAACATTACCACCCGTAGAACCACTTCCCAACCGCTGTCCTAAAATCATTATATGAAATCACAACCACAAGCTGTATATTCAATGTGAACTAGAGTAGAGACCTATAAGAATGTGTGTACTGACATCAACCCCCTCTGATTATTACCCCTCCTTGTCTAAAATCACCCAATCTTGATATTGATCAACCCCAAAATATAACATCATCACTCAACCTATTCGTTACTAGAGTGATGTCAAAGAGACAATTGACATCCTTGTCCCAATGCCTGACTCACTGTTACCCCATATCTGATACTATATAACCCACTACCATATATATAATAACACAAACTGTCACACCTCATTGTAACAGAGATACCTATAAGCGCCACTGTGTACCCACATATAAATGTTAAAACCCACACCCCCTTGACACATACATAGAGACTCGCTTTACCTTGTTGCCTCTCATAAAATAATCACCAACCATTAACCTCAAACATCAATCAATATACACACTAGAGTTCTCATTTGTGTGACCTTCTACTCCAACTCTTGCCCATAAAAACTCACGCGCACAAGACTCATCTAGACCAACATACGACCCCCCACACCTATACATAACCCATGGTGTCCTCTACATAACGTACATACTCGTGTCAACATTCATGTCTTGTAGTCTTGTGTACTGTCTCCCATTGTGTTGTCCCACTGATCACTTCTCTAGACGTATCAAATCCATTCTCTCCATTATGCCATAATAGATCACACACCTATAATCTCGCCAAGTGTCACAACTAACCCATACCTATGACCCCTCCCACCACAACAACACTCCCAACCACCAACCTCACCAACAAAAACCTTCACACCCCCCACCTCCCCCCCCCTCATCATCACAACAACACCCCAACTTTCAAATAACCAACTCACACCATCATTCACCCCCTTCTAAACTATCTTCAAAACTACTAAATTATTACATCCCCCAAACACCACCAACCCCCCCTACACCCACTCATACCACCAACTTAACACAAAATCTCCTTAACAATGTCACACACAAAACACCAACTACACTTCCTCACACCCCCTCTCATACTTACCCACCTTAACCTTTTAATACCCCACAGATACACCCATCACACACATATCAATATCGTACAAGACATCCATACTCCAACTGTCGTCCTCTCTGCCTCACGTCACCACCATACTTATAAGTAGTGTGAACATCAAAGTGCTATCACAGAGAGATCACCCTATCGTGTCAACGTCGTATGTAACCTGTCGCTCCAACAGACTCCCTGCTCTGTCATGCCTCGTCAGCAAGATTCGATCAGACATCTATACCAGACATAAGTGCATGTGTGTGTCCTCACATATATCTTCATCCTCCCATGTTATAAGTCAAATCCAGTGTATTCCCCTACACAAATCAATTAGCTACGTAAGTGTCTAGATGGTGTCTAATTGCTGAATCATCTTGTATGTGCTCTTCTTTGTAAATCATAGTACCATCTTAGTGTGCTACCCGCCAAGAGCCTAAGCTACTATCGAATGACTACACTCTCGTGTCCGCTCTATCCAATCTTTAAATGTATGACCCACCCACATTCTCCTATGTCCAGACCTGTACGTTCTGGTACGTGTTCACTCCTGTCTGCGTTCATATCTCTTAGAAGTAACCTTATGCAGTGTCCACTATCACTGTCTAATGTTCATACTCTAGGTGATCCTCCTAACTGTGAGTAATCTAAACCTCTTGTTTCCACAGATGATGTGTGTGTGTACAAACCTGAGCTGTTATGCCTACTCTAAAACTCAATAACTATTAGCGTAGAGATAATACTAACCTGAGAGACACAACCATTCATCATAACTACAATCACTTCACCACACTCAATCTCCCCACCTCTCCCCTAATTCTTACACTACAGGTACTGTGTAGATATGATCTAGTTATCCACAGTCTGATAGTGTGTTGTGTATATACTCGTCTTGTGATGTGTGTCCAGATAATTGTGTTGAGATAGAGTATACATTGTCCGAATAGCCCAAGTGTGTGTTCTATCAACCTACCCTATATACCAGATGTGATACGTCCTGCACCCCACCTATCATCACAAGCTCACAACTTCAGAGTGGTTCAATCTCTGTAACATCTACTCTTGATAATCAGTATCTAGGTGTCCACATTTGTCGCGACTAAAGTAAATTCTCTCTGCACCCTCACCGTGCACACACTGACCATATACTCTGTGTAACTCACTGTCAATGTGGTCCTGTCATGCTGACCAACCACTGTGTGTACACCACACCACCTTGTATCACACAAACCGATGTCTCTACATGCCGCGCTGATAGATCATTCCCCCATTTTTTACCATTCACATTATTTTTCCAATTCCCAACCCCCAACTACATTACTAGTATACTCCCACAATCACACCTCCATCCCACACCATCCAACCACCATATACCCCCCCCCCACACCAAAAAGTGTCGAACCTGTGACCTTACATAATATTTAATAACCTTATTAAAACCCTCATCATGTTCTTCAGATCCTATACCCATACACTCACGCCAGTATCATCACTAGTCCACGAGTCTGTATTAAGTAACTCACACACCTGAAGTGCCTAGCCTGTGATCATATGCAGCGAAATCCCACCAAGTTAAATACCACGTCTGAACCTCCACCAAATCCTTTGTCGTTCCATGCATAGATAGACCCATTCCATCTATCCAGTTAGACATACACAGAAGAGTGTTAGTAGTACACAAGGTCCTATCCGTCAAGACAACATATCAACACCAATCTTATGCCGTTAAAGCGTCTTATCCAGCACTCACCCAGATCCAACACTTCTACGCCAGCTCTATATCCTCATCTGTCGACCATCAATTCTATCAACCCCATTCGCATTCCTCGTGTCTCTGACGCTAATGCTCACTGACCCCACTTTGTGTCACTCTGACCGTCTCCTCCCCCCAACAATCCATCACCCTTAATCTCTAAGCCGCTATACAACAACACGAATAATGTCCTCGCTATCCAAGTGCAGTATCTTCATCTAACGTCCTTCCCCAGCTCTCGCGATCCTCACTGTGTATCATCGTCTTTCACGTGAGTAACTCATACACCAAATTTACCTCAAATATAGAGCGCTCTAACCTGTGTCTACTCGTAAAGAGTCGCTTGACATCCCTCCTCCCTCATACCACTCAAATCTGTTTCGATACTCCACACGCACCTGTGTGATCCTTCTATGCTAATCCAAGACTCTACACTCCCAGTTCATGCCATGACTAATCTACACTCTATCATGTTGTCCTTCAACAGATACCCCTACTGCACACACACCTCCTCTCAGTGTATATCTCGTAGTGGTGATCCAATAATAACCCAGTGTAGATCTCACTCGTGTCACATTCGTCTCACACACGCGCCTCCCCATGCTGTTGTCCGCACCTCAATGAGTCACCTGATTCAACCTATATTCGTGTAGTGCTCCCTCTGACTGATCACGATGCCACCTCTCAAGTCTACACCCTCAACACCCTCTCCACCTAACCTCGACGTACTGCACTCCTACTGAAGTATCTAGTAATGTACAAAAGATGTAACTATGTATGCATCGTGTCGTCAAGATCTCACACTTATCCTCCCCCCACATATCACCCGTAACCATTCCCTAATCCACAAATACACAATATAAAAAAATCATCCACCATATTTCAATCCCATTCTCATATATCCCTGCAGTATCCACACCTCCGTGCATAGTTATACCTCTCTAGTCGCCCACACTCTTAATCCAAGAAATCTTGTGCGTTATTACCTCTAGCCTACCCTACCAAACTACAATATCACCTGTCGTATGTCTGACAGCAATATTAAAGATTGTAATTATCTATATCAACTGCATAATTCTACACACGAAGTGTGCAATAAAGTATGTAGACTAAGTCTGCTCTCCCGTGCCCAAATCCGTTCTCCTCCCCGAGCATCTTGACACCTCACTCAAATGATCCACTAAAATAGTGCACATCCGCCTCTTCGTTAAACTCCTACTCATAATGAACCACCACCTCTCCTTGTCTCGTTTTATTTCTCGCATACCGATAGCTCCCATATCACGTTGTATCTGTGTGACTCCGACCATTATCCTATCATCCTCCGAAGACATGTACTCATGTTGAGACTATGTGTGTAATGTAGTGTCTGTGTGTATCTCACCCGCACAGTCCATGAAGTGATACTGTGTACATCACCTCGTGTATGTTAGAAGATACTCCAACATCCCAATATCCCCTCCCTAACCCCAGAATACATACGTAATCATAACCTTGACTCTCTAAATAGTCTAACACCGTTTGTACCCTCTCTGCCATGCAGAGTGTCCCTAAAGGTATTCAACTGTCTACACAAATACTAGACCCAATGTGACTTATCAGTACTCCTCCCCTCCTTCTGTCATAATGTTAGCACGTACCTATAAATGTCATGTGTATACTTGCACACTTCTTACTGACTGTACTCTCTTCTCGTTCCGTGTTCTCAAACATCTAACCAAACCCACCACTATTCAATACCTAAATTCAACAACACTTGCTCACACGCTGCTCTCTCTCTCTCACAATATCTAGATACATACATCATAGTCCTCGTGTTAGTGATCACACAAGAGTACTGTTAATTGATGCATGAGTCTCTTCCCCAATGAAACTGTGTGTATCTTTGTGCGCTACATATGATATATAACTTCTCTCACACTGTCAGTGTCATATTAAATACTCATCGTAGAAGAAAGTAGTGTCTAGACATGTTAGTCTGTCGGTCCCGTATCTAAACCCACATTATACTCCTTAACGCGTAAAATAGTGTCGAACCATAGTCGCCCCTTATCACTCTGTGCATGAGTGTCACTACAATGTGCTATGTCTCAGTCACTAAGATATCCCCCACTCCTATACTCCGATGTGTGTGTCTCCAACCCAGACTGTCCTTCCAACTACAATACCCATCCAATCGCACCATCACACCCCACACCTCCATAAAAATCTATCTTAAATACGCCACACCAAAAATAACACTCAGTAGACCCCACCGTCTGTGTGTGTATGCAAGTGTGTTCTTTGCACTAGTGCCATGTCCATCTATAGTATCTACACATAGTCTATGTCTCTGACTAAATCTGTGTACGATATCAAGATACACCCTAATATTACGATGTGTTCCTATCCATGATCCTCATCTGCTGAATCAGAAACACTGCATCTGTGTGTCTATCCAATGTGTGAATCTAATCCCAAAACCGTCCCTAATATCCGCCAAGTGACTGAGTGATACAAACCAACACTACAAAGTTCTAAGAGAATGTTTGATTTTCCGTATTGTCCTCATAACATTATCTTTCCAGCTTCCACGTGAGAGTCGAACTGTGTAGCAAAAAGTGTATGTCAAGACTTGCACCACGCATAGAGCCTGTTCACAGTGTCGCGATATGAAGATGGTGAATTCTGTTAACAAGACTCGCAGTCAAAACTACCTGATATCCTCTCATCAGATCGATTCCTAAGTTGATCAATCTGTGTAGTGATGATAGAAGTATCTCACAGACTACCCAGCTTTTTTGTGTGATATTCACACCAACTTGATACAGTCTCTCAAATTACCGTCCTACTGTCATATGCTCTAAGTTGCCAAAATATCAAGACTCGCTATATACACTCAAACCAGTAATCTTCTTCGTTACCTCGCTAGACTTGCTTGATATGTGCTACGCATCTCATAAGAACTTATACATGATCATGTGTAGTTACGACGCTCTCTGCTAGTTTTAAGATTTTATAATGTCTTGGCTCCCTGTGATCCTCCCTGAATGTCTGGACCGGAGGTTAATTTTGAGTTCACGTGTGTAATAAGCCATGTAAAAGAGACTCGAATCTCGAGAGAGTGTACTCCGGTTAATCACGTATCTATATATGCTGCGAGGATGTCAGTGTAGATAGGCGATGATAGTGTGTTGCCAGCAAGTATAGACGCAATCCGGGGTGTGTGTATAAGCTAGTATGCATTCGCGTCCTCATAGGGCCCATGGGACAGGCGGTCACTATGCAGTTTACTACTCGAGAGAGTGCTCTGTGTGTGTCGGCTCCTGGGACGAAGATGGATCGAGCGCACTCTGATCAGTAATGTGCAAGTATGAATTATTAGTGTCTCTATCTCTGACTTGCGCTGTGTGTCGTGCTAGGACCTAACTTGTAAGTAAGAGAGTTAGTTCGGGTGTTGGTTCGGATGCGTTGTGTTTTGCTCGTAGTAAAGTTTGCAAGATGACGTGTATATTGATGACCTAGACTGTCGCACATGACATGGTTGTACTATCTAGAGTGTGTCACGCATCGTACGTGTTTAGAGCGTCGCAATGCACACTATGTTGAATCGCGTGACGTTAAAGAAGGAGGAAATGTACGCACGTATCCCTACACGAGATAGTGACTGGGTGATGTGGTGGCTCGTGGTGTCTGGGATCTTGTGATTAGATGAGATGTGACTATTAGAGGTGTTCATTGTCGGTTGATATGTCAGAGAGGTTGTAGTGCAGAGAGTGAGCACCAGAGAGCCTGAAGAGAGGGTGTTTGATGATGTGGTATTGTGGCGTTCTATCGCCCCAGTAGGACTCCGAGCGCGCTAGAGAAGGTCGGTGAGTAGTATAGTATCGTGTTGCTGGAGGATTGATTCATTACCGTGTGTAAGCTCGACGATTTATCGAAGGTGTTTCTTAAAATTGCCAAGCATATGATGAAAGCTACTCAAAAAGAACGTGAATGTTGAATTAAAGTGGAAAAAAGCAGAAGGTCTGCATTTCAAACTGTTGAAGCATTAAGTTGTGGTCCAAGTGCAACGCTTTTGGCTTTACCGAAGGTAGTGAAACATCATGGTTTACTGTGAATGCTTCACGTAAAGGATTGGGAGCAGTTTTGAGTGGACACGACTCTCAGGTATAAGTTATATAGAGACTGGTAAGAGTCTCCGCGTATCACAGGCGATAATCTCTCTGAAAGATTAATGGTGTGATGATAGTGAGATATGAGATGCTCCACCGGTAGAGACGATAGCGTTATGAGGTCTCTGTGTGAGCAGTGTCGGATGGTGTGTAAGATGGCGTTCTTCAAATTGCGTTTGGTTCGGCATGTATGTTGAGTTGTACTCGCTCGGGAGAAAGCTGTGTTGTTAGTTCGTCTAATGAGTTTGTCTCCTGGCTGAGGTAGAGAGAGTGTTGTGTTGTCGCAGCATGATAGGTTATGAGTAGAATCAGTGAGAGAGTAGTTTGTCAAGTGACTGGAGACAGATATGTAGGTAGAGTGGCTTTGTAGAGGTGTTGGTGACAGTACGACTTGTGGCGCGCGCGCCGAGCGTAGAGACGCTGTTGCGCTCGCACAGTCCACAGGCTAGAATAAGGGAGATGCTTTGAATGGAGGGGTGGTAGGATGCCCTTGAGCCGAAAGGAACAGATTAAGCCACTACAAGTTCGAGCTTTAGTTTTGATGATAGGTCTGAACCTCCCTGTGCAGATCTTAGAAGGTCAGGTTGAGGCGAGAAAGGAGGAGAATTATGAAACAGAAGATCTGTATGGTATAATTAAGAAGCTTGAGCAACGTGCTAATGAAACGTTATGCTTGAATGGGAGAAGTTGGATACCTTGTTTTGGTGACTTAAGAGAGTTTATTATGAATGAATCACATAAGTTAAAGTATTCGCTTCATCCTGGATCGGACAAGATGTACCAAGATTTAAAGAAGCTGTATTGGTGGGCCGATTATGAAGGTGAGACTTTCCACCCTACGTCTGTAATGTTTGACATGTGCCAATAGTCAAGGCCGATACATAACCATCCGATTTGTTGGTTCAAAACTGTGATCCCAGGTATGGAAGTGGGAAAAAACATCACTATGGATTTCTTTTACTAAGTTGCCAAAGATGACGGCTAGTCAAGATACAATTTAGGTATATTGTAGACCGACTCACAAAGTCTGGCTCTTTTTACCAATGAAGGAAACCGACTCAATGAAGAAGTTGATGAGACAATACTTGAAGGAAGTAGTCTCGAGACATGGAGTGCCGGTTTTGATTGTTTCTGATCAAGACAGTAAGTTTACCTCTCATTTCTGGAAATCACTGAACGAAGCCCTAGGTACTCAATTGGATATGAGTACGGCTTACCATCCACAGACTGATGGTCATGAGTGATGAGAACTATCCAAAACCTTGGAGGGACTCGCTACAGTGCTTGTTATGACTGAATTTGGAAATGTTAGGATAGACAGCTACATTTGGTGGAGTTTTCCTTACAACTATCAGTTACACACGAGTATCAATACCTGCACCATTTGAAGCTTCTTAATGGACCGAAAATGTAGATCACCTATTTGTTGGGTTGTAGGTCAGAGACGCTCAGCTCACAAGTCCCATAAATTGTTTCATGAACAACTGAAGATCATTCAGATTCAAGAAGCGTATTCTAGCTGCACGAGATAGACTGGAAGAGCTAACGCGACAGGTGACGTTAAGCATTGGAACTTTGAGGTTGGGGACAAGGTCATGCTAAAAAAGGGTCACCAGGGAAAGGTGTGATACGTTTCGGCAAACGAGGGGAAGTTGACCCATCAATATATTGCCCCACTTTTTAAAGTCTTGATGGGTTAGGATCCGCTTGGTATCGACTTGATCTCCCAAGCAATTGAGACGATTTTCATAGCACTTTCCATGTTTCTATTTGAAGAAGTGTTTCGTAGAAGACCAACTAGCCTATTCCGTTGGATGAGATCCAGATTGATGACAAACTCTATTTCATTGAAGAACCAGTTAAAATTATGGATCAAGAAGTTAAACGGCTAAAGCAAAGCCGCATTCCAATCGTAAAGGTCTATTGGAATTCGAGACGAGGGCCCGGGATTACTTGGGAGCGCGAAGACCAAATGAAGGAAAGTACCCTCATCTTTTCGTTAACCCTTCGTCCATGTCTTAAGCTTTGAGGACGAAGCATCTTTAATGGGGAGAACTGTACACCCCGAATTTTCAGGTCAATATTTTAAACTTTTTCGATCATTATTTTTTTCTTTTTATACGTTACGTTTGAATTCGGCAGTTTACCGGGAAGTTAACCCCGCTAAACCCCATCTGAAAAGGTCATCGATCGCGTTCAACTTCGGGATTTTGTTTATTTAGATATTATATGAGTTTTATCTTTTTATAAAGTGTTTCGTAGTTCCGATCTAATGGTTATTTATTTTTACGCTTTAACGTTTAAATTGCGTTTTTCGCGTTTTTGACCTAACGGAACCTCGAAAACTCAGAATCTTTTTGTGTAAACTTTAGTTATCGTCCATCTCGTATTCTTAAGTCAAAAATTTCATTCACCCACCTCTCTTACTATATATTAGACACCTAAACCCCAAACCAAATAAACCATGAGCTTTGAAATTAAATACAAGAGCATCTTTTGAAAATCCCATGCATATGTCCATGAAAGTGACACATGAGAGGGTCCTTCTCATGCACATTTTCTCAAGTTAGACAAGATCATGTGACTCTTACACATTTTGACTTCATTTGACCTTATTTGACTAAGCTTAAGCATCTAATATGAACCATGATCAAAAAATTTAAACCCTATGGTCCTTGTGCTTGGGGTTCGACCGAGCAAAGGTGTGCACACACCTTTGGTGTGTGTTGGTCACTTGTAGCAATAAACCATGAAACCTTAGACCCCCTCTTGTCCTATAAATACTAAGCATTTCACACTTTAGGGTTTCATTCTTTCACATAGTCACCAAAAATTTTCTCCATTCCCTTCATTTTTCTTCTTAGCTCACGGCAAACATACACCCCATTTAGGGTTTTCATATCTTTGATTTCTTGCATAATCCAAGCATACAATGTTCATTTATAAGAACATCTAAGGTGTTTTGAAGTATTGGTGATAAAAATCTACTACCGACTGATACTAATCAGTTCATAACTACCACTGAGACTATTGATGACATCAAATAACGTCTATTTTATAGCATCATTTGTCCCATGTAATTAACCCATTTTGTATAATTATTGTAAAGAATTGTTACTTAATCGTTCATATTTGAGAATTGTAGTAATTATAGAGTACTTGGTGAAAATTGACTAAAAGACACGCATTCTGGAGCTTAAACGAAGATATTTGAAAATTATTGTTCTGAAGATCAATACGCCGTATCCATCAAGGAAGATACGGCGTATCTGTGCTTGCACTCACCAAAGACAAAAGACCACAAGATCCAATATGCCGTATCCAAGAAAGGCAATACGCCGTATTCAAGCTATATGAGAATAAAATATTCTGGAAGATATCTGTAACACCCCCAAAAATGTGTCGCAGCGGAAATATGTCCGGGGGCATTACTTCATAATACAACAACACAAGACACAAGAGAACGACCTCTAAATGTGTCGTTTGAAAAGTAATCTCATCGATTTTCTTGAAATTGATATAACATTTGTCCCATAATTGCATCACATTGAAAAGCTTGAAAGCAATACAACGAGATTTGATCATTTGTATGTAAGTAGAAATCCATAAATGAAATCTTGTCAAATTTAGACTTCAATGCACATCAAGTAAGCCAAACATCTAATTCACCTAAGAAAAACATGCTAAAAAGTGTCAACATAAAGTTGGTGAGTTTATAGATTTTTGTAGATGTAAATGTTGAAATCAAAAGATTTATAAAGTATATATGACTATTACAATCCTTATAATAGTTGCAAAAATGTAAGTGTAAATGTAGAATCAAAAAAGTATAGTGTCTACTGCTTCACCACAATATAATGAAAAATGTTTAGTAATCAGTAATTTTCAACAAGGTAGTGTGGACCACAAGATTTCCAAAATGTATGTGACTACTATAACAGATACAGTATCACATAAAATGTATCTACTGTTGCGCTAAGCTCATGACACTGAAGCTAATTTGTGTAGCATATAATATTCCAAGTGTATTCTGCCCTACCGGTGTCTGACCAAGACACCAATGAGATTTGACATGATATATATCCGTTTATCGGGTGCCCCGTGCGTAGTGAGCGCTACTCACCCGGATAGGGATAATTAGTCCCAATAGATCTATTTATAACATTCACGCTTACAATCCATAATTAACAGTTCATGATAGTTTCGGGCAAGAGAGCGGTCTAATCGCTACTTAGGCAATACGTAAACAGGAGATGATAACCAAAAACACTTGTGTCCAATGAAGAAATAACCATTGTATTCATAAACAACTTTAAATACTTAAATCCATAAGTAGAAAGAGTGTGATATAAATCAAGTAACCGAGTTTGTAAATGAGTATAAGTATGAGTATGTAAACAAGTATGTAAACAAGTTGTAATGAGCATGTATTCTCCCCCGAGATTTGTAAAGTAATTGTAAAACAAGTGAAAGAGGGGCTATAAACTCACCTCGATGATGAAGAACGATTGGCAGAAGTGCACATATTAAGCACAACACAAACGGAAACCGGAACGGCTCGACCAAGAAGTTGCGGTTTATCTTAACGGGTATGACCCACTAGCTTAGGATAATGTATTTGGGTTTTCCGATGGATGATTACATCAACGCGACACGTTGATAAGGATTTGGATCTCAAGTTGTAATAGTTTAGTGGCTGGTTAAATAAAATAAATCTAAAGGTAAACGCAAAGTATGTAATATATTTCGTATATATTACATATTAAGAATGAACAATTGTATAATTCATATCGTGAATTATATGACAAAGACATACACCCAAAAGAATAATACGAAGTATATAATACTTTGCAAGTATTATATAACGAACTTGAGAAAATAATTGAAAAAAAAATATTTCGACACCAATTTAATTAATAAAAAGTTCTTGCATAAAAGTAGACACACGCCTTAAAGTTATGAATTAAGTAAACGATGTTTGTAAAGCTTTTACAAAAGTTATGATTTTACCTTCTAGTCGGGAATTTATAAAATAATATTATATAAATTAATCCTTCGTCTTATTGACGGGTCGTAGTTAAAATAGTTGTCTCATTTGTAAAATAATTAGTTTTTCATTTGTTTGTCGGTGGTTCTTCTGTATAAATTATAATAAACATATGCTACTCTAATCTATAACTTAATCATTTTTATCGGTTTTCAAAGATAATATAAGTTGTAGCGAAAAATACAAAGTATCGTAATTTATAGAAATTTTGGTATGGCCTATTCTTTTATACAACGTTTCCCATATTTATAAAATCTAATGCTTTCCACTTTCCAAACAACCCGTGTTGCAAAATATCCACGTTTTTAAATATCTATCTAAACTAGACGAGATCAAACAAATAACAAAAAGAAGCAATAACCAAACACACCCTATATGGGTTGTTAAACCCATAACCAAATACCCCTACCGCTGAACCAAACCCCTTGTTTGGGACTGCCAGAACCAAACGCACCCTTGGTGCTGTTTTCTTATACCAAACGCACCCTAAAGCTGTTAAGACCCAAACGCACCCTAGTGGTGCTATCAAAACCAAACACACCCTGTTGGTGCCAGCAAATCAAACGCACCCTTTTGGGTGATAGAAAACCAACACACCTTGTTGGTGATTATAAACCAACGCACCCTGTTGGTGACATAAAACCAACGCACCCTTATTATATTTTATCACATAAACAAACACACCCTTGTGGTGTGGTGACTGCCAAACGCACCCTTGGAGGTGGCTGAGCAAAACCAACGCACCCTTGGTGGTGTTGGCTGTGGTGGTGGC
This sequence comes from Tanacetum coccineum, assembly GCA_026074375.1. Classification (NCBI taxonomy): domain Eukaryota; kingdom Viridiplantae; phylum Streptophyta; class Magnoliopsida; order Asterales; family Asteraceae; genus Tanacetum; species Tanacetum coccineum. The sequence goes on along the minus strand of BQNB010015256.1, from coordinate 49,041 downwards.
GTAGTGGAGGTGACGAGGTGGCTGTGGTGATGGCGTAGAGGTGGTAGCAATAGTGGTGATTGTGTCGGTGTGGTGGAGATGATGATGTTGGTGTCGGTGTGGTGTACCAGATCTGGTGATGGTGACGAGGTGGCTGTGCCGAGGTGATGGTGGGTCGGCGGTGGTGGGGATGAGGGTGATAGTGGCGTGCGGCGTTGGTGAAGGTAGTGGTGATGTTGATGACGGTGGCGTGGCGAAGATGTGGTGGTGACGAGAGTGGTGGTGGTCGGAGGTCTCGCCGGAACAGGTGGCGGCGCCTGAATCTGATAGAGTAGGGAGGAGTGTGTGTATAAGTTTGAGGCTAGGGTTTTGTTTATTATATAAATATGTTCTGAAAAATTACCGGTTACGCGGTAATCGTTTTTATGTGACAATAAAAGATCAAAAGTCAAAAGTCAAGTCGGACCCGAAAAGTCAAATTTTAAAATAGTCATTTAAAATTTCGAAAATTGCCGGTTGTTACAATATCAAATATGGTCCCTACTCCAAGAAACCCTCAACACGCCGTATCCAAGACCTTGGATACGCCGTATCGAAACCGACTTCAAACCTTATAAATAGAAAACTTAAAAACGAGTTTTAAGTGTGCTAAATCATATTCTCGATACCTAAACCATAAAATTTGATTTTCAGAGGAGAAAAAGAGTAGAAGAGGTCGAGCAACGCGATTTATTCCATAGGAGACAACGTGTAATTTCTTATATTCTTGTAATCATTTAGTTTTTGGTATTATTCGTTAACTCGGTTAGTTTAACTTGGCTAAATCATTACCTTTTTATTAATTATGACGTTTGAAGGCTAATACCTTCGGGTATTAGCCATTGTTATGAAGATCTTAATGTTTGGTTTGTTTATCTCGATTTCTCAATTTATCGTTGAATTGCTTGTTTATGTTTATCATCATATTTGTTTATGTGCTTAAGTATGCGACCTATCATTCAACTAGGTCTAGTCCTCATATTTAATGCGCTGCAACTTCGGTGTTGTTTGGGCGTAGGCTAAGAGTCTGGGATAGCTCTCCATATTGCAATTTATATATCTGGAATCATAAGATCATAAATATTGGCCTATCTTTGCTCTTTGATTGTGAGCTTAGTTGAGCCATAAGGTGACCTTGGTACCAACGAGTATCTTCTAATCAATTGGTAAAGACTCGGACAGTGGACTACTGGTATATAAAGTACCGTTAAGCAGTAAGTGGGTAAAGTCTCTATGAGCTAGGGTTTAACAAGATCACCATTGCCTTAATCCATAAGATAGATTCTAATCAGCAAATAAGGATGCTTTATGCGGATGCGTTTAATTGTGACAAAATTCTACGTGTCTAGGTCTTAGGAAGAAGTAACGCCTAAGTCTTAAGAATGATATGCCGCCTCGAGATAAGTAATCATTGCACTAATAAACAAACCAACGTTCTGATTGGATTAATGATGGCTAATATAGTTTTCTTATATTTGGCTAGACCGCTCTTTTATCTTCTGTTAATTTGTTTGCATGGGTTAAAGTGTCTTGAATTGGTTTTAGTCACCACAAAACCTGCGCCAGTCTCTCAGACTGAAAACCCCCCTTTTTCCATTAGATTTAGGATTAACATAAGTTTAGCATAGGTTTCGCATAGATTAGACTAACTTAGATTAGAAAAACCAAAGTATTAATAAATTGAAAGATTTAACTTCGCTCCAAGTGATCGACACCCTACTTACCATGAAACTCCCACTGACCGGGTACACTGCCCGTTAAAGTGTTGATTTTGGTTAAGTCGGCAAAACATAAATTTAAAACTTGAATCATAGTTTAACACCACACAACGACACAATTAAGTTTTTGGCGCCGCTGCCGGGGAGTGAGAATTAATCTTAATTTTTATTTGATATTTTGGTTTTTAGTATTAGATTAGATCTAACCCTTAGAATTAGTATATATTAGATTTAGTTCATATTCATGTCTGATTGCTAAATTGTGTTTGTGGAATACGACGTATAAGTTATTTGACGGTTTTCTGCCCTAGTAAAGTTCATTACAGGATGGAAAACCCAAACATTACTATGGAAGAGTACATCAGGCTCGAAGAAGAAAAAGCTCGAAAATGTGGGAAAGTGTTTAATTGGGAAACTGCTAGGTATGGTAAGATCTGGTATGATGAAGACGTTCTCGACCTTAGATCCGTTGAAACTGAATTCCCGGCCACAGTCTTCAATGGTAGTTTGACATTAAATGAAACACCTTCTTGTGAACCCACGGTAAGTTCTCCTAACGGTGAAATTGACTTTAGAATATCATTTGACGAATCCGACGATGAAGATTACACGGTGGTTTTTGACAAAAACTCGTTTTCTTATAAAATAATTTCTACCAGTGATTTGAAAACGGATTCGGTAAAAACAACGATAATGACAAGTCAATAAAGCTTAATTTTAATCACCGAGCCTGTGGTCAAGTTTGTTTGTATTAACAATTTAGACTTATTTAAAGGAATTTGAGAATGAATTCGAGCCATTGTTTACAATGAGCTCTAATGTGTAAATCAGATCTCTCAACTGAACCACACTTTATTGCCTCAAGATATCGATGGAATTTGATATTTTACAAGGATGCCGCATTGTCGAATATGATGAAGTGGAAACAAAGGCATTTTTGTAATCTATGATCTATTCCATTATTTTCAATTTAATTCTATCCCGAATGATCAAAAATAGATAAAGGAGATCTTAGTGATGATAGATTGAGATTTCTTTCTGGCAGGGATTTTTAAGAGGAGTCCAGCGGTTATTACTTACCATCAGAGATCCATTTCAGAGGCTGTGCCACATATTGATCTCTTACAACATTTTGAAGGGGGGTTGGCATAAAAAGTGACTGACACTGACCTTTTTTATCTTCGTAGCATAGGACCAGGGCAGCTAACGGTCCGTATTGTTGGCACATACTTGTTTAGGCATGTGAGGGGAGGGAAGAGCGGTGCAAGGATATTTGGTCGGGCATTTTATTAGACGTCTTATTATACTTTTGGTCTGATGAGTGGCGATGATTGGTTGAGAGGATTATCTGTTGTGGCCTGTGAGTTTCCATTGTTTGATTTTGGGTGAGTTGTTAAGCATCAAAATCTCAGTGGAGTAGGAGATGGAACTAGGCTTGGGTAGTCCTGAGAAGAGAGGCTAGCAGGTTGCTATGGATGAGGGCCTTGGAGCATGAGGATGCTCCTGCGTCGATGGGGTGTTTCAGGCCTGATCCAGCACCCTACATTGGTACCTCAATAGCCAGCCACCACCACATCTTGTTGCGGGTAGGCCTATGCCTTAGAGATTAGAGAGACTTGAGGCAGAGGTCAGGGGTTTATGATAGGATGTCAGGACTTACAGAGCGACTTATAGAGAGACGATGGAATCCGATCAGGGGAGACTTTACATCGGATGTCTTACATGTATGACAAGTCATGGAGGTGCGGGCAGACAAATCAGGAATAGATGGGACCTTTCGGGGAGTCACCTGCAACTTCCAAAGACGCACAGACAGAGGTATGGTGTGGCCAGTTGGCACTTTCCACAAAACCCCACGCAAATCCGGGCCATGATTCCTCTATCCCTTCTCTTTTGATTTTATCGTTCCTGACATTTTATATATATTTGTATCCCTATTGTACCTAAACTTTAAAACTGTTATAAAACTTTTGTTGTATATATTATGGTATGACCTTTGACTTGTTTATGAGTGATGAAGTAAGATGGCATAAGTTTAACACCATTGTTCGTGATATATGTTACAGAACAAGATAGGTTATCACACACAAGAGCAAAAATGGAGAAAGAGATGAGTGATTTTCAAGTGTCACACCTAAGTGAAAGCTGAGAAAAACGTTAATTAAAGACTTTCAGTAAATGCTATAAATAAAAGTGCTTCCCGGGAGACAACCCGGATTGTTATTTATTTTTGTCGAGTTTGTCTTCCCAGACATCAATACGGCGTATCCGCTCCATACCATACAACGTATTGATTGTCTGGACGTTATCAGTCCTTTATTTTTATGCACTTTAAAAACATTATTGTCAGTTCTGTCAATATGGCGTATTCATGCACATGATACGGCGTATTCAATAGACTGACCCGTATTTAGTATTTAGTTTAGTTTAAATTAACCGTAGATACCCGAGATAGGATTTTGCATTTTTTTCCTATATTTTGCACAAGACCTCGATACAAGAAAACAAATCGACAAAGTTGGTGAAGTATCAATCATCTGGAGTCCTATGTGTGATTGTAGTCATGCTGGCATTCAGACGCATTTACAACACACATTCCTGTTCATAAACTCAACTTGGAGAATCTACCGAGTAAAATATCAGGGGAGTTTCTCATTCTAATTCTTTTTAATTCCCGTATTTAATGTTTTATCTATACAACGAGGACGTTGTATAATTCAAGTTGGGGGATGGGAATTAGAATGATACTTGTCATATTTTTCACTAAAATGCTTAAATTATGCTCAAATTTAAAAAAAATTCAAGCATACTTTTATGAAATTACTTGATACATAACCCGCACACAATAGATATTGTGAGGATTTAACCTTATCCGTTTCCAAATGTTTATCCAAATTTCACAAAAATATGAGTGTGCCGGTGATGTTGTAGACTTTAGAACTTGGCTTGGTATATCTATTCGAGATCACAATAATGAGTACTATGGATTTAGATGGAGTAACTTGTTTAAACTGGTAAATTTTTAGTATTACACCCAAAAAGCCTTTACATGTTGTTTTATTAACTAACTACACTGGTTAGTTAATCCCCGTATAAACCCTTTGTTTACTCTCATCTTTAGAGTAAGATACCCCTAGAACAACCCGTAAAGCCAATCCTTTAGGAATTACACCAACTATCTGTTTTGTTACACCTTTACACCTTAGCTTTTTTTCCACAAATAGATTTGGGTTCGATTAATAAGATTAAAAAGACTATTACGATGCATTTAACACTCCTTAATAGATTATATTATACATATTAAAGAAAATCAAACGCTTTAAAATCCATTTTCCACAATATATACATATTTATTAATAGATGAGTACCCGTGCATAGCAACGTATTTTTCTGATAGTAAACAACTATAATTGTGATATTGAGCTAAGTGTTTTGTGTAACGTTCAAACATAAAATGTAAAAATATCAAAATGTAATTGAAAAAGGTTGTAACATGCCATAATTCAACTTAAACAATAATTCTTAACATGTATCAAAGAACCTATAACAATCCGTTATAACATCAAGATGATGAAGACTAATGCATTTTTAACCTTCACTACATTAAAAGCAATACAAAATTTATATTGACTACATTGTATTTTCATCAAATGGATTCCTAAAAGACTTTAATATATGACCAAAATATTACTCCTAAATATAATGATTCACAAATGATGAAAGTTAGTAAATATAATTATTTAGATACTCTTGTTATTCATACTATTTTGATTATCTATAGAAAGAACTTGTAGTGAAAGTTTTGTAATTGAGTTTTCTAAATGGCATTCCTGTCACAACAAAATTAGAAAACTTGCATTAAATCATCTCATTAGTGCATGTCTTTTTCTTTTGAAACTAAATTTCAAATCAAGTAATAGAGATTCAGTGTTGTCATTTATACATTTTATGTTTTTAAGTTTTTTAAATATTTAAGATTCTTAAATTTTTAATAAATAGAGGAAAATCCTTTATATGTAGTAAAGATATGCCATATTTATGTTTTATTTTAGTAACTAATATAGTGTAAGTCAATAATCTCTATTAATGTGCCACATTAAGGTTTTCTTTTTGTAACTCATATGACGTGAAAATAATCAAATTAAATATATGTCATTCCATAATTATTGCAATTCCTATTTAAATGTTTATACAAAGAAATAAAATTTCACAACATAAGCGTAATAAATGAATTGACACAAAAAGTTAGTTCCATTTGAAATAATCCGTTGTTACATCACACTAATGCATGACGGATTTTTTATTTATTATTTACGCTTATTCATTCAAATGACAATGGGCTATTTTTTCACCAAAACTGCATGTTTTATGTTAACCACGGTTCAATCCTCCTTGAAAAAGTTTAAATTAACAACATAGTCATCATCTATATCATGACCAAGTGCACGTAAGTCGTTGATTAAAGCATTTGCCTTAAGAACACTCGACATTAAACTGTCAAGAACTATATCACAAGGTTCATCTTCTCCACTATTCAATTTTATCTAGTTAAGAAAAACGGATGAGTCAAAATCATTTGAATGAAAAAAAAGGAAAAATGTGTAAAAGTAAAAGACATATATTCTTTGTATAGAGTAACATTGAATTTTATTAGTACATTCATCTTGTTCGGAAGATTCACTGTCTTCGGTTTTTTATGAAGCAAGCGGGTTATCATCAACCTGAACCTTTTGCCGTTTACGAATGATTATATCAATACAACAAGTTACTATTAAGTGATAATTTTTTGGATGTGTAAGGTATCTAAAGATTTAAGAAAGACAATGAGATGATGAGTAGTATCAATTTTTAATTGAATTCACAACAAGGATTTTAGAGGTTTTGAGATGCCAAAAATAGTGTAATTTTAAATAGGAATATGTTTGTGATGAGTGTTGCTAAAAACATCAGTATTTGGATGAAAAACACAAAGTTATGTACATCTATAAAGTACATAAATTAAAAAAACAACCTTTACATAAACACAAGTTTTGTCCAAACTCTTCTTTATTAGCAAATAAAAAATTATACCCACTACCTAAAGTAATATTTTACAAAAAGGATTCCCACATTTCATAATGAGGATCAGCAATTTACAAGATAATTTATGGCATGTGATAAAATAGAAATACAAACAAAATGGTGCATTTCACTTGTTTCGTCGTCTATGATCAAACCTTTGATTTGCTTCAACATGTCCATTTATAAATCTGTTTCTTTCTCATCTTCTCTCCATCCATCTTTTAGGGTTTAGGTCAATCAATGATGAGCCAAGTACATATCCAATGCATGAACAATTTGATTTGAATCTAAATATGAAATAAGTACGAAATTATGTTCTATCTTTCGACGACTACATCGCTAGAGATGACAATATAGTCATCGTCTTCGTCATCGCTAGAGATGACTATAACGTCATCATCTTCATCATCGCTAGAGATGATAATAAAGGCATCATCTTCGCCATCGATAGGAGGGGGATGAAGCTGTGAATCAAATCTTCGCCTCAACATCAGCAACGGTTGTTTTAGTCTTCATCAAAACATCAACAGCGGCAACAATATTCATTTTTTTGTGTGTTAGAATGTTTGTGAAAAGTAAATAGAGGATGATTGTTTTTATCTTTAAAACCATTTGTGTTAAAATTTGATTTGAAAATAAGTCAATCATGATTTGAATATAATTCGTCAATCATAAGTACATTCCATTATTCATGATCCTAATTCGTACAACTGTTATGCGTGATCATTTTTAAGTGTACAACTCTTATGCGTAAGCATTACATGTTTAAGTTTTTCAGTTTTAAGTTTTTAAGTTTTTCAACTTTTGAATGAAAATGCTTTATAAGGAGTATAGATTATAGTGAAAATCATACATTTATTGTTTTCTAACCATATATTACACATTATATATGAACTTCTAGTTTAGAAAAGCTTATTTATTTAAGTGCGTCAAAATATAAGAACAAAAAATTAATATTAAAACTCGAATAATATATCACATGTGAAACTTGTAGTACTTATGTATAGTTTTGTTATAAAACTTATAACAAATGGCTTTCCTTATAATATAGGGAAAATTGGTTAAAAGTCATCGAACTCGCCACATTATCTTATTATAGCCATCTAACTTTTCGAATTCTTATTAAAGTCAAATATTTTTTTAATTTTCCTATTGAAGACATCTAACGGGGAGGTTTTGACGTGACACTTGTTAATCATGTTTAACCCTGTTATTTTGGCTACAATAGGAATACTAAGACAGTTTGGGGCTACAATAGGATTTTTAGCTAACGAACGTTTGCAAGATTAGTTCTTTATACTAACGGCCGTTTGTAATTAAATCAAAATTTGGTTTTCAAAAAAAATATTTTCTAATTATTTTTATAATTTATACATGTTTTTATAAACATTTTATACACGTTTTATATAGATTTTTATTTACACATTTTTATATCCTTTTTATTATACGTTTTTATATAAGTTCTTGTGCACGTTTTTATACACATTTTTATACACGGTGTTATTACTGTTTTTATGCATGTTTTTATATATAGTTTTATACAGATTTTTATACACGCTTTTATGCACGTTTTTATACAGTCTTATACATATTTTTATATACTTTTTTATGCACGTTTTTATACATAGTTTCATACACATTTTTATATACATTTTATATACGTTTTTATATAAAAAAAATTACGTTTTTATATACATATTTCATACGTTTTTATACACATTTTGTTATTGGCATTTGATCATATCGTAGTAAATATTTATACGGCCGGATATACGTAAGCCTATGGGGTCACACACGTATACACCGAGATACTAGTTTAATAATGTAATTATATATTTATTTTGTGTGTGTGTGTGTGTGTGTGTGTGTGTGTGTGTGTGTGTGTGTGTGTGTGTGTGTATTAGTAATATTAGTATTCATTTCACGATTTAATTAAGGGTCGTGAATTAGTTCGTTTGACGAATAATTAACATGTAGCTTTTTAATTAATATGTAATAGACATGTTAATTAACCAAGTCTAAAAATCAACATGAATAGCCTATGTGTGAGAGTGGTTCGACCGGGCTACGGTGTAAAAAGGAAATAAAAGTGTTTAGCTTTTCCCAAAGTAATTGTATTAGGATTAGGGTAGTCTAAACTCACCCTATAAATATAAGGCTTTTGAAAACACATTACTAATCTTTTCTCTTCCTTTTTCCTCCAAAACCGATGGGCACATCCCTCCTCTTTAGGGTTTCTAGCCGATTTCAAGTAAACACATAAACCTACGGTTTTGTTCGTGTAATCGTGATCAAGAACAAGTGTGGACTTAAACCGCAGATAACACCTACTTTGGTGTTTGGTTTTGTTTCGTGGGTTTAAGCAAGAACACAAGGGTGTTGATTGAGTTCTTTTTGTTGCTCGAATCAAATAACAAGAGGTTAGTATTTTATGTTATGTGGTTAATTAAAGTACACAATACACATCCCTCTAGGACGATTCTCTGTTGTGTATTACTTGATAATATAGGTTAATTAGTTAACAAATCGAAAAATTTATTACGTGACACACATTATAATACACGTTTTTATATACGTTTTTTTGCGTTTTTATATACGTTTTTATGCACGTTTTATAGACGATTATATATATAGTTTTCTACACGTTTTTATATATAGTTGTATACACGTTTGTACATGTTTTTATATATAGTTGTATACATGTTTTTATATACGTTTTTACATACATTTTCTATACGTTTTTATATACACATTTTAATACACGTTTTTATGTGTTTTTATATACGTTTTTATGTACGTTTTTATACACATTTTTATACACGTCTTTAACCAATTTTATTTTTACAAAATATGTGTATAAAAATGTTAATACAAATAAATAGATAAAAATGTTTATTTTTATGTTACGATCTTACTATGTTTTGTTGATAACAAATAATAAAATCATGTTGAAAGTAAATTACTTTAACTACACATAACACTTACCTTTCTATTTTTAGTAATACTTAGAATTAACCAAGACATTATGTAAATTCTATTTACATCATTGATGACATCATCAAATGCAGCATATCTTAGGGTAATCTTACAAAATTACAGATGATCTCTCAAGATTTTGCATATCAAAATCCGAATTTAGTTAATGTAGGCCGGTTCCCTTGAAGAACACTGACCGGTTGCATTCTGCAATGGAACCGACAGATTCAGGCTACAGTATAGATTTTTGGCTATAAACACCAAGCAATTTCTCATGTTTTACTCACTCCTTTCTAACTCAAAAACTCTATAATCTACTGATCATTCTTCTCTTATCAGTTATTGTTTAGTTTCCTTTAGCATTTGTAGGTAATTATCTTTAAGGAAGGAATTGCCAAACACCCCTTTGAGACGATCAAGCTCCAAAGTGTCTTGTTTTGCATCTCCATTGCATTGTCTAGATCATACTTCTGATTCTTGTACATCATATAGTAGTTATAGTTGTATTCATCCTCTTTGTAAACCAAAAATAGTGATATTGGTGTGATTCTACCGTGGGAAGAATCCGGTATTTAGCTTTGTACCGTTAAAAGTTGTAAGTGACGTTGTGAGGCTTTTCCGCCGGTTGAAAGGAGTTTGGTTTCTAATGTTTACTAACTCTCAAGTAGGTGACTCGAGGAGTGAAGTAGGGCAAGGAAGGTGTCCTTGTAGCCGAACCACTATAAACGCTTGTGTCTTGGTTCCTCTTTCTAACTCTTTACTTTCTTGCATTACATTTATTTTCAAACCAAACATCAATATTGTGCAAACTTCACATAAGATCATAACAAAAATTTGAAAAGCGAATCTTAAAACAAGAAAACTATTCAACCCCCTTCTAGTTTTCCACAATTGGTATCAAGAGCGAGGTTACTAAAGTTTTTTAAATATATTGTATTTTAAATCTTTAAAACGATAATGGATTCGAAAAACTACAAAGAATGTTAATCTATGCAACGACCACCTCTCTTTGAGGCTAATTACTTTATTTATTGGAAAAATCATTTTGAAACTTATGTGAAGTCTAAAGATATTGATCTTTGCCATATTATAGTCCATGGTAACTATAAACCTACCGTTCAAAAAGAAGTTAAGGTTGAAATCATTCCTTAAGAAAAATATGAAGAAAGTCATAAGAAAATGATTTCTAAAAATAATGAAGCAAAAATGGTCTTATATAATGCTTTACCGAAAAAAGAATATGAAATAATTTTTATGTGTGATACGGCCAAGGATATTTGAAATTCTCTAATAATCACTCATCAAGAAAATAAGCAAGTAAAAGATAACAAAATAGACTTGTTTGTTCAAAAATATAAAGAATTTACTATTTTCGATGATGAGACCATTGATTGTGCTTTTGCAAGATTTAATACTATTATTACATCACTAAAAGCACTTGATGAATCTTTTTCAAGTCATAATCATGTTAAGAAATACTTTAGGGCTCTTCCTACTAAATGGCGTCCAAATGTGACGGCAATCGAAGAACCCAAGGACTTATCAACAAGACGAGCTTATCGGCAATCTAAAAGTTTATGAGGTAGTTCTTGAAAAGGACTCGTAGATCTCTAAGAGCAAGAAAGAAAAGTACAAATAACTTGCTCTCAAAGCAAGAAAGGTCCTAAGTGAAGAAAAAGCATCCACTTCGGATAGTGAAGATGAAGAATATGCAATGGTGGTAAGAGATTTCAAAAAGTTCTTTAGAATAAGAGGAAAGTTTGTCCGCCAACCTCATGACGACAAAAAGAACTTTCAGAAGATCAAGGAAGACAAAAAGGAAAAAGAAGATCGTAGGTGCTTCAAGTGCGGAGATCGAAATCACTTCATAAGTGATTGTCCCAAACACTCCTACAACGATCAAAAAGCCTTCGTTGTTGGATGTTGGAGCGATAGTGAAGATGATTCCAAGAAGGAAGAAATCTGTCTCACGGACACTTGACAACAATGAGGTGTTATCTGACACTCTTTACTGTAGTAGTTCATCTCTAGATAATGAATCACTGCAAAATGAGTATGATAAACTATGCAAAATTAGTCTTAGAATTATCAACAAAAACAAACATTTAAAGGCTAAAAATGAAGTACTAAAAAACAAGACCTGTGATCTTAGAAAAAGAGTAAAACAACTAGAAAGAAATAAGGAAATTAGTCTTGAATGTGAATCATGTGTCAACCTTCAATCTAAAATTGGCTCACTAACTTTAAAACTAGCTAGTTTTAAAAGTAGTATTTCCTCGTTGCAAGAAATGCTTGAAATGAAAAAACCACCAAAAGATAAACATAGAATAGAATACACAGAAGATATAGCTTCTACTAGCAATGTTAAAACCAAAAAGTTATGCCCTAAGGACGATAAAATTCCTACTATATAACCGGAGTCGCCGGTTCCCTCTACAAGAGAATCGGCTAGTTCAGTCGAACAGAACCGACTCTTTGCAGATAGTACTGAAACATTGGAGCCCAACATAGTAAAGAAAAATAGTTGCGTACAAATAACTATAAAACCATTGTCAAACACTTCTATAAAGAATTTAAAACAAGCGTCGATCCTTAAAATTGGTCAAGGACTTGGAAAAAGTAAAATCCAAACACATCCTAAAACGCCACATAAAAGAACTAACGCACTATATCCAAAAAGCAATTACCATCAAGTTGGTTGGGATTATTCAGCACAACAAGGCTATCAAATTCAAACCTTAAACTTTGGTCCATGGGGATCTTGTCCTCCATATCCATACATGAACCAACCAAACGGCATGTTTAACATTAACGGACCCATGAGATATTGGGGACCAAATGCTTGAGTTGTTAGTGTTTTTAGGTTCGACTAAAAGTCAAGCTTGAACCAGATGAGTGGATCAAAGATAGTGGGTGCTCAAGGCATATACGGTAACAAATATCTCTTCTCATCTTACAAGTCCATAGATGGAGGTAATGTAGTGTTTGAAAGTAACACTAAAAGCAAAATCATCAGAAAAGGTACAATCACTCATAACTCTCTTACTATTCATGATGTTAGCCATGTAGAATATCTTAGCTTTAACTTACTTATTATAGGTTAAATATGTGATAAAAAGTGCAAAGTACTATTTAGCGAAACCGGTAGTGAAATTCTTAAAGACGGCATTACCATAGGAAGAGGGATTAGGAAAAATGGTCTTTATATAATGAAAATGGGAAACTCTCCCAAAGATAGTCTTTGTCTAACATCGATAGATGATACTTCGACCTTATGGCAATCAAGGATTGGGTCACGACTAAATAAGCCAACTTATTCATTCGCTAAACATCTAAAGAAAGCATGTTTAGGGAACTTACCCAAACTAAAATTTGAAAATTATTTTGTGACGCTTGCAACATTGGAAAACAAGTACATGCAAGCAATAAGGCTAAAAACATGGTTTCAATAACTAAGTGTCTAGAACTTCTTCATATGGACTTGTTTGGTCCATCGGCAATCCAAATTTACAGAGGTAACTTCTACACTTTGGTCATTGTCGATGACTACTCAAGATACACTTGGACAAGATTTATAAAACACAAAAATGAAGCTTTTGACCACTTTGAAATTTTAAGTACAAAGATTCAAGTTCAAAAAGGTTGTCCTATCATCTCAATCCGCACGGATCATGGTCGGGAATTTGATAATGAAGTACAATTTGGAGCATTTTGTGATGCTAATGGTTTCACTCACAACTTTTTGGCTCCTCGTACTCCACAATCAAATGGGGTAGTTGAACGTAAAAAACTATACTTTACAAGAAATGAGTAGAGCCATGCTTAATGAACAATCAATTCCTCAAAAGTTTTGGTGTAATGTCGTCGACACCTCCACATATCCTAAATAGAATCTTAATTAGACCTTTCCTAGGAAAAACTTCTTATAAGCTTTTCAAAGGTAAAAAGCCTTCTTTAGAATATTTTAAAGTTTTTGATAGCAAATGTTTCATTCTTAATACCAAGGACTATCTCACCAAATTTGACCCCAAATCTATCGAGGGGCATATTTCTTGGTTACTCACCTAATAGTAAAGCCTATGTAATTCTTAATAAAGAAACCATGAGGGTCGAAGAATCTCTAAATGTGAGATTTGATGAAAGTCCACCTCCAAAGTCATCACCTTTAGTAGATGATGATATAATAGAAAATCAAACCATAGAAAACCAAATACAAGACATAGAAATAAAGGAAAATAAACCATCAAACAAAGAAATTATTAATATCAAAGAAACCAAAGACCATCCCATAGATTCGGTTATAGGTAAGCTTAATGAAAGAACCTTAAGATCTCAAGTCCAAAGTCAAAGTAACTTATTTTTGTTTCGTATCTTCCTTAGAACCTAAAAATGTCAAAGAAGCCATACAAGACGAAAGTTAGACTATGGCTATGCAAGAAAAATTAAACCAATTCAAAATAAACGATGTTTGGACTCTTGTTCCTCCTCCCGATAACCAAACCATAATAGGTACTTTTTTCTATTTTTTATGTATTTTTTAAGATTTTTACTTTCGAAAAATGATAATAATTAATCTGCTTAATGGAAAATTACCAAAAATTCAGGGAAAATCAAGAAGGATACAAAGAAGCTAGGAAAATTAAAACCAATGACTCAGCTTAATTAATAAGCACGAAATAAGCCCTACTATGCTACGGCTTATAAATGAAAAGGGAACTTAAAACGTGTACAAGTATTTGATGGAAGGAAACAATGATGGATGAGCTATTGTAGCAAACTGGTTAAGGCATATGGTATATAAGTGTGAGGTCGTGGGTTCGAGGGTGGTTAACCCCTTTTTGCACTTTTTTTTATTTTTGCTTTTTATGAAAAACTGAATACTAGGGCTTATAGAGGACAAAAAATTAAGCTATTTTAATAAAAGAGACCTAAGCTGAAACTAACTAATAAGCTCAAAAATAGCTTATCAAAGCTGCTGTATCAGTAAGTGAACTTTAAAGCTCACTTTTACTTATCCACTTGCAATAAGCTCAAATTAAGCTCAATTTTAAAAACAAAAGAAGTTTTGGAAAGCTAGTGATGTGCTTAATCTATTTATGAAAAGAAATTTGAGCTTAAAACACTAGAGAACAACTGAAAATGATGATGAAAGTAGCATACTCAGGAAATAAGCCAAAGTGCTCAAAATCTCATTAAGCTAAAAAGCTTAATAAGGCAATTTAGAACTTAAGCTCTTGTAAACTACTTTACCTAGATATAAGCTAGATAACTAAATCATAAAAAACCTAACTATAAGCTAGAAATCAAAACTTTAAATCCTAAATCTTAGACCTACTGTTTTTGGCTTTTTGAATTTTTGTGACCTTTTGACAACAAATTTAAGCTAACAACTTAAGCTGAAAATGGAAATTAAGCTATGATCTAAATAAAGCTATATGAAAACTAAATTATCTCTAAATTAAAGCTACTAAATCCTACATTTAAAAGCTGAAAATTAAGCTAAAAAGTGACAGCAGTACTAACTGTTTGTTAGTACTGATGCACTTGACACAAGCAAAAACCAACTAATGCAGGTACCCTTTTTGCAATCCTGCACTTAGACACTCTAAGTGAGTGTCTACAAACACAATTCAAGCACACTCAAAGCCTTAAAGATCCTAGATCAATTTTAAGCATTCAAATCTTAAGCCACTAAGTACCCTGGTGCTGAGATTATAAAATAAGCCATAATTTGATTAAAAATGTAAACTAACTTATGAAATCTGTTTTCCTAATGTTTTTAACTGAAATCAAAGCTGTCTCAAAAGGTATGAACAAAAACTTTTGACTTTTGATAGTCAACTTAGCTTAAACCAAACACCCCTTTAACTCATTGACAGTTTTTAAAAAGCTTTTAAAACTAAGTTCTACTTATCAAAACTTAATTACCAGATGAAAAACAACTTTTAACTAGCTTATTAATCATAAACTAACAACTGAATAAGCAAGCAATCTAAGATTTACACTACTTTCTACTATTTTTGGTTTTTTTATAGCTTTTATGACAGATTATATAGAACTATGATCTAGACTAAGAGAAGCAAAAACAGATTAACTATATTAACTAATAAGCACATAAAAGAGATAAGCAGCACAAATAAGCAACTAATAAGCAATTGAATAAGCAAATAAGCATAGAAAGTAAATGGACAATTATTGAAAGGAAGATCTTAAAGAAATTAAAGAGAAACTTACAAAGCCTCTAGCTAAACAAGAGGAACCAAATATGGCAGCTACAAGCTCCCTAGCTTATTAATAATCTAGGGTATAAGTCATTGGGGATCCTTCCCTTTTAGATCCCCCTTCCATTAGCTTAAATCCATTATGCAAAGGTAAATAAGACTTTTAAGCTGATTTTACAGGTTTTAAGTAAGATTAAGGCTTATTGAGCTCAATTATTAGCTTAGAGACTAATAAGAGTTTATGAGAGCTTATTGAGCTTTTAGCTTAACATCTTAAGGAAAATAAGATCTTAAGAAAAACAAAGAGCTTATGAGAGATTTTAAAAAAAACTGAATTATCATTAATATAAAACTTGGTTACAATTCTTAAAAAGTAAATTACAAGGTAAAAAGTAAAATTAAGCTAAAAACTAAATCTTAAGCTAAAAACTACGTGTGTGAGTGTGTGATAGTGAGGCCTTTTTATAGGCTGTAGAGAAGCTTCTAGGCCTAAAAATCCTATCCCCCGCTCCTTTGATCTCAGCCAATCAATTACCCAATCACTGGATCATAAATATGAGCCGTTTGATCATTTTGTGTGTAACTAAGGATTGCCTGCGTGTAATTCCTTTGATGTGACCTTGTGTTACTTCTCTGAGTGATCCAAAAGTAAATCCCACTTCTCCCTTGTGCTTTTCTTGCTCTGACGTGGCCTCCTCATGAGAGTGAGCTACTAAGAGCTTGGAGATGACTGATTTGTCCTTGCCAATTCATTGTACTTTACTTGAATAGACATCTGTACCCCTCAATTGTAGAAAGCCCTTTCATTTGAGTGAATGGTAACTTTGGGACGACGGGTGAATAGTGTTTTGGTTTGGCGCCCAAATTATAACTGAAAGGGTACACTGCTCGTTAGTGTTGTTTTAGGTAAATTTGGCAAAATATAAATAGTAAAACTTGATACATAAAATATACCTACACACAACGACACATCAATCTTCAACCGCTGAAGAACCGTCAGAAATGCAAGAAATTACTACTGTTTAAACTTCAACACATGTCTAGACAAAAGCTCATCCCCTGGTTTAAGTGATTGGTGACCCTTCCAAGCCAATGATGACAAGAAGTAGGCTTAGTACTGATTTAGAAGTATGTATGCATGCGTTAACTGTCACTAATTTTAAGCCAAAGAACATCAAAGAAGCTATGTCAGATCATAGATGGATATAATCTATGCAAGACGAGTTGCATCAATTCCAGAGACTAGATGTATGGGTACTGGTTCCACGACCTGCCAACAAAAATATAATTGCAGTCAAATAGCTCTGGAAGAACAAATCAGATAGAGAAAATATTGTCATACAAAACAAATCTCGTCTTGTAGCTAAGGGTAACAAACAGGAAGAGGGCACTGATTTTGAGGAATCTTTTGCTCCCGTTGCTCGCCTTGAAGCAGTTCAGATGTTTGTTGCTTACGCTGCTTATAAAAACTTTACCGTCTTTCAAATAGATGTCAAGACAGCATTTCTCAACGGGCCATTGAAAGAAGAAGTTTAAATAAGCCAACCCGACGGCATCGTAGACCCAGACTTTCCTGACCACATATACAAGTTGAATGAATCTCTATACGGTCTCAAGCATGCTCCAAGAGCATGGTACGACAAACTTTCCTCATTCCTAATTGAGCATCACTTTACCAAAGGTATTGTTGACCTGAATTTGTTCACAAGACATCAAAAGGAAGACATTTTACATGTTCAAGTATATGTCGACGACATTATTTTGGTTCTACCAACCTAGATTTTTCAAAATATTTTGCAAACCTTATGAAAAACAACTTTGAAAAGTTGATGATGGGTGAATTGAAGTTCTTTCTTGGACTTCAAGTTCATCAATCTCCTTGTGGCATCTTTATTAGTCAGTTAAAATATTACCATCGTGCTATTTAAATTGATAAATCATGGTATCGGATGAATGTGTCTCATAAGCACCAACCATGGGTACCATTAGACTCGATATGTTTTACAGGGCAACTCAATCGATCAGAGAGATATCGTGTAGTTGGTGGGCTCATGTACCTGAACAGCCTGTAGATGATATTCTTTTGACCATTGTGATGTGTCGTTATCAGGCATGGAGCCACGGTCAAGCAGATCTTTTAGTACATGAGGACAGTCCTTATAACATGTACACTTACTGTTTCGAAGGATTCCGATTTTGAACTAATTCGCATTTTCGGTTGCTGACCCTTGTAGGGTGTCATGATGATTGCAATGTACATTGGAGTTTACAATTTCTAGGTAGAGAAGGATTGTGAGCTAGAATACGAAAAATAACGATTTTGTACTGCCGTATCATCTGCTAAAGGTGTGTACATATCCTATCCATTGTTGAGCACTAGTCATCTAGATGGCAGACCACAACTTTTGGACTATGGATAACAAAATCAATAGAATACAACATGTATTGTGATCAAAAAGCGTATAGCTATTTCCATGCATCGGTTTAGCACTCGCTGATGCTGTCGTAGTAGGACTTCTACACGAAGTTTTACAACACCCTACGGCAGAGCAACCTAATGTTTTAGTAGTAGTTAGGCAAGACTAGAAGGGTTGTTATCGTTCACTCGAGAATAGGTTGGGAAGGCTTGATCGTGGTCTAACAGAATTATAAGAGTTGAGAGAAGATTATTTTTGTATTTTTATGTTTTATGGAAAGCAAGTAAATCATATATTTAAGAGGTGGTTGGTTTTAGCTATTAAACTAAATATTAACTATGCTACTAGTGATAACAATATAATAAAAGACTATGTTTATTTAATCATGTATTACTCCCTAGATTGCTTCTCCTGTGTGGTTTCTTTGTCAACACTTGTGTGATCCTATGTAATTATTTCTAAGTCTTGAAGGAGAATTACACGAAACCCGTGTCTATTTTTTATTCCGTTAAGGCAACACACAAGTAAGGTAGTATGAAGACTATTACAAGGCCCCTAAGAGTATATTAAATGCATGTGAAATATATTAAGAGTGGATCAACCATATAAGGGGTAAGGTAATATGAAGACTATTACCCGATGGTATCCTTTCTACATAATTATGTTTTCCTAGACATATCAACAGCGATACAGACAAGTGTTTTCTAACGACCTAACTTGCATATATATCACAAGAAGCAACCACCACTAAGATCTACATTCTAGGTTTCCATTACAATCATAAATAAACACAATAGAAGGTTTAGCCAAGCAATTGTTTATCGATAATAGTAATAAAGCATAATGTAATATGATCTCAGACTCGCAATTAAGACTATTATGTTGATAATTCGATTGTGAAATAGTGTGCTTATAGATTGATAGTGAGAACATGATTGAATTAGAGGAAGTAGAGTCATATAGGCAGCTTTTTTTAGGCCACACGTTAATATCGTGCGTCTAATCAATGACTGAAACTAAACTAGGGTTCGTCGGTACCTCCTCTTTTTATATTCTAAAGTTACATACTTAGAAATCCCTAAATATCGGGATATTGGTTGATTTATAGGTGAGTATTATTTCACTGCGTTGTTTGTACTCCATGATGCCTGGTCGTTGTAGCAAGATATATTCTCTAGAATAATTGGGGCTGGATTCATTGGGTGGCTGAAGGTAGTTCGCGAGTATCGTGTTGTGACGCCATCGGTGGGGTAGGGAAGTTTGTGTAGATCCAGGCTCGTACACGTGTAATCTGTGATGCCATCTCAGTTCGTGAGGAGAACATTCTTGAAAGCAGAATGTTTGGTGTAGAGATTTGTAGTTTAGTGGATGTTTCGTTCTTCTAAATGAGCCCTAGTCGCACGTGTTATTTCTCAATTTCCTTTCAAATGCTATATACCTAAAAAGGAAAAATTAAATACCTATTTTGGCATAATGCATTGATTTTAGTGGGTTAATGACACTCGAAAAAAGTGTTTAAAGTGACACCTTTATAAAAGTAACCCTACACTTGGGATTTGCTTGTCCTCAAGCAATGGGCTTTCTCTACTTAAACAATAGCATATGAGGGGCCTATACTTACCTACTCTTTATAAAGTATTTTACACAAGAACACCTTCTAGACTTTATATATTAAAAGTATTGGAAAGTATCTACTAGCACCTCAAATAAGTCTTTTGGGGATTACTCTATTTCAAACTCTGGTTGTATAATAGAATTATATATGTCATATGGGGGAATACAGAAAATATTTAAATCAACTCATTTACATCTGTCATTAGCATATAAATTTAACCATACGGCTTGGTAAAAGGATCAAACCTCTACGCTAGGAGCAAGTTATTGTTTTCTTTTACTATCTAAGAGGTCTTTTAAAGGGTCGTGAGTGTCGTAGGTGTAAGAATATAACATATAATGGAAACGGAAAAAGATGGGATACATTTGGGTGGCTTTGGGTGAATTTGGAGTGGAAGGGTTAGCTAATTATTTATACGAATACACACTGGTTTGGTTGCTAAGCCAAAACTCAGACGAAGATATACAAATTCTACACAACTTTACATCAATCTCTTTCTTTTTCTTTTCCTATTTTTTATTAACATAATACATCACTTGGGGTTTAATAATAGTACCCTACACTTGAGCTTTTACAATGCACGATATTACAATCTAAACTAATGACCCGAGTATAAGGGTGGATCAAAATAACATGGAGATCATCCTATCAAATATGTGGGGTATTGACTTAACTTTTCTCCTCGTTCTTTGCGAAATAAATACTACCAATAATCGTAATCGTCCCAAAACAGTTTTACAAAGATAAGGTCTTAGCAACCATGTAAATCTGTGTACTCAATAATTAACTTGGGTTAAAACAATAATGTACTAAAAATGAGTACATACAAGGTGGGCTAAGACGATTTGGGTGTAATGATTGGTTTAAAGGTGACAATGTTCTTCATTAATAGTCCGGCTTAACTAGAAAATTACAAGAACCGTGAAAAAGGATAGGCTCAGAGGGTTGTACTAGGGGTATCCTGCACTAATAATGAGTGCATGGCAAGGGTGTGGGATAGTTATATGATCGATGCGACCATCATAACAATTACAGGTTTAAAACATGGGTTAATCCTTATGCCTCTTATCAAGAAAATCCTAATACTTACTATGCGGTCTCGGAATGCATCATAATAACAAGTTCTAGAATTTATTATACTACCGGTACACTCATATAAGTTAATGTCGATCTCAATGCTCCAGAAAAGGCGACGAAGACCACACGTACACATTCGTAACGACGGAATAAACACATGTAACTGCTCACTCCTTAACTCGAGAAGGCTAAAGGTATAAACTATCGTGGGTATCAATAATAGATACCCGAATTCCTATAGATCTAAAGGCGAACCTCACATTTTTGGGGTGGAATTATGAGGGTTATTGTGCTAGTCATATAAATTCCTATCCATAAGACGCTATTAATACTCGGTTTTCGTCGGTATGTGTCATAAAAATTTTAAAGTTTGGTAAAATTTACCTCTTATGCTATGTTTCGATATATTACCCGTCATTTTAATGACAAAGCAAATGGCAAATGAAAGAATAGTTTCTAAGGCTTATTTTCTCCCCTACACTTAAAGTTGAACATTGTCCCTAATTGTTCTATAGAAGTGTACCCGTAAAATTGAATTAAAGGGAAAAGGAAAAACAAGGAAAAGAACTAGTACTCCCCTGGTTTGCTCTATAATGGAGAGAAACCATGCGATAACTGGTTAAATCGTCCTTAAGAATCATCCAATGAAAATTCCTAGAACTTCAAGCTTTTCTCGTCAAATATAACTTGTATCAAGACAAGACATTACAACCAAGCATAAAATGGTAGATGTATTAATATACAATTATGAAATTAGGGTTTCACTTGATAAAGCAGTAAAGATAGGGTGAGAGAATTGCCAAACTCATTAGGTTTTGTAGGTTTATAGCTGAAGAATACATATATTTTATGTTATGCAAGTTTTATTTTCAAAAATAATTAAAAACTTTAAGTTTTCTAGACATGGGCGTTTGACGCCGTCAGGGAAAAATCCATGAACGCTTAGTCACAGGTGGTCGTAGGATGGCGTTGCTTGTTAATCCGTGACGTCGTATCACATTATGTGAAAACAAAAATTTCGCTTTTTGATGAAAAATTTCTGCACTTGATTTCATAAGTTAATTCTTGTACAAATGGCTGCATAAAACCTGAAGATTTAACAATTCAATCATATGACTCAAAACTGACGCGAATTAATCTAAACAATTTATTTAACATGTTTGAACTTGGTTCTAAAAACCGGATAGATTCCCCTACACTTATTGTTGCAAAATACCTTTGATTGCAAATAAGACGAAGTTAAGAACAATATAAAGCATGATTACAAGATAAGATTCGAGCATGATAGAATAAAGTGAAAAGAATAAAACACATGACACTCCTAATATGCGATAAAAGTAAATATTAGGTTGCCTCCCCAAAAGCGCTTGTTTTTGTTTGAGTTACGAGCCTGACTCTACCCTTATTTAACAGATAAAGGGGAGGGTTCCCCTACACTTGAGTTCAAGTGCGGGTGATAGTAACAATACAAACCACCATAATGAGAAGAAGCCATATGTTGAGAATTTTGTTGTTGAAGAATAGGCTCTAACCAGTGTGCTTCTAGAATTCTACCTCTCTCTACTTCATTTGGCTTATCGAATAAACTAAGTTCTTCTCCTAGAGGAGAAACTTCTTTATATTCTAATCGCCAATCATCATCAAACATTCCCAATTTGAAATATCAACACCTAGGGATACACTTTTTCCTAATAAACCCGATTTAAATCCATAATGTCTCTTAGGGTCATCTATACTTAGGTTATAATAACTATACACACCCTTAGGATAGGAATTTTCCACGTGAGGTAAAGGCGGTGTTTGAGTTGTTAAATAATCTACTACCTTCATCCTAGAACTATCCGGACTATGTGGTTTGATGGGTGGTTTGGGGCCTATTACGTCACCTAGACTTATATCTAAGGATGGACTATTGGGTAAACGTTGAGGCTCTGTTCCATCAAAACAAGGAACTTCCCTAGAACTAAGAGGAGTGTTATGATTACAATTCAAGCCTACTTCCTCTAGTTCCTAAAGTCTTTTCTACTTCTTCCAGGTAATTCACGGGCGGTGTGTATTCCTCAAATGACGGTAGGGTTTGTATGGTACTCTCAGGGCTTGTAACTCCTACCTCATTATCCATCATACTTATGCTATCTACATGCTCATCATAATCTAACCATGCCATGCACTTAGGTACCTGTACCCTAACCATATCATCCCTAACTATTTGAGCATTTGGATTTGCTATTGTTTCATCAGAAATAGCGCTTGTTGGGTTGCTACATTTTTTTATCATATTAGGCACAATCCTCTATGGTATACCATGCTCCTATATCACTAAACTTCCTAAGATCCCCTTCTACTATCAAATTGATTATATGACGGGATAATGAGTCGAGATGTTTAACAAGGATTTCAATTAAGGTCCATATACTAAGGTCATAATTCGGGACTTTTCGGATTATGTCTTTGAAACGAGTCCACGAATCGTAGAGAGATTCATCTTGACGTTGTTGGAACACCAAGAGTTGATTACGGAAGAATACATCAAACCTACCTACGCTATAATAACCATACATATTCATTATAATTTACAAATTTACAAATGTTACGAACAAAGGGCATAAAGAAAAAGATAGACTACAAGAAAGCTAATGACAGGAATTAAAATCTCACTTAAAAGGATTCAAGCGAGTAGAACTAAGTTAAACTATGATCAAAACCTAACTATTCCCCAGGCGGCGGTGCCAAAAACTTGATGCGGTCGTCATAGGACTTCTACACGATGTTTTATAACTCCCTAGGCAGAGCACCTAATCGTTGTAGTAGTAGTATAGGCAAGAGTCGGGGGGTTGTTATCGTTCACTCAGGGAATAGGTTGAGAAGGCTTGATCATGGTCTAACAGAATTCTAAGGGTTGAGAGAAGTTTATTTTTGTATTTTTATGTTTTATGGAAAGCAAGTAAATTATATATTTGAGAGGTTGGTTGGTTTTAGCTATTAAACTAAATAATAACTACACTAATGGTGATAATAATATAATAAAAAACTGTGTTTATTTAATCATTTATTACTCCCTAGATTTCTTCTCTTAGTGTTGTTGCTTTGTCACACTTGTGATGATCTATGTAATTATTTCCTAAGTCATGAACGAATTACATGAACCCCCGTCTATTTAATATTCTATTAAGGCAACGCACAAGTAAGGTAGTATGAAGACTATTACAAGGCCCTTAAGAGTATATTAAATGCATGTGAAATATATTAAGAGTGGATCAACCATATAAGGGGCAAGGTAGTATGAAAACTGTTACCCGATGGTATCCTTTCTACACAATCATGTTTTCCTAGACATATCAACAGTGATACAGACAAAAGTTGGTTTTCTAAGACTTAACATGCATATCCATCACAAGAAGCAACACCACTAAGATCTACATTCTAGATTTCATACAATCATAAATAAACATAATAGAAGTTTTAGCCAAGCATGTTATAGATAAAGCAAGAACATATAAGAATTACACAACAAGACATATTGAATGATTAAATAAGTCTTACTTGATTAAAACATGAATTGAAGGAAGCAATAGGGTTTTTAGGCCCTAAAATCGTCCCTAACAGCTGCTAAACTAACTAGGGTTCGTACCCTCTTTTGATTCTAAAGTTACACACTTAAAACCCTAAAATTGGATTTGTATTTATAGGAAAATCGCTGCGACGGCGTCGTGTTTTAATCGTGACGCCGTCGTGACAAGAATATTCTAGATAATGGGCTGGATCGTGCGGGCTGACGCCGTCGCGATATCTTGTGACGCCTTCGTGGTAGGATTTGTGACGGCATTACGTGTAATCTGTGATGCCGTCTCTAGCTTCTGAGGAGAAATTTGTCACACCCCGCCAAGGCAGAAACGCGAGGCGCGATGAGAAAGGGAATCATCACAACACATTGGCGTTTATATAGAGAAACTAAATCATGCATAAAATACAAGGTATAGACACACAGTGTCATGAAAATACCCAAACACATCAACAAAAACCAAATGGCGTCTGACATTGAAAATGAAGGCAGTTCATGCGAACGTCATGACTTACAAACATTCATACTTCCTAACAAAGCAAAACAAATAACATTCATCATCCAAAACAAATAACAAAATCCAGATAACTAAACTTCGCCAGCTGCCTACGGTCCATCTAGCCACTTTTCCTAACTTTACTCTCATCCTGCTGAATACCTGAAAATGATGTTTATACCTCAACATAATGGTTGGTGAGAAACATAGGTTTTCAGACACTCGCATCCAATCAGTTTTCAAAACAATTTAACCAATTCTTGCAATTATAAAACAATACGCTTGCACGACAATTATGCTAACAAACATACAAGCTAACATGCAATTTAATCCAATCAAACACTCAAACACCAAGCAGACGACCTCAATCGCTTTTGGATCATACCAAAATCCCTATGGTTTCCCTTAGCTCAGGCCATGGATACCCGCAAGTAACCCTCCTAACTAGGCCACACATCAATATCACATCACATAACATGTAGCACATAACGCATATCAGTCACATAATAGTCCAAAAATTTACACTAACACATAACATAGGAATTAAAAACTCATTTCAACACTTACATCATTTCCATCCCAAGTTTAAAACGCAATAAAAAGTGGGACTATGTAACTCACCTGAATGCTCAAAACGCAGCTTCCAATTCCTATCACGCAACTATACAAATAAATAAACACGGTTACACGCAACCAAGCTAAAAGCTCCAGTCTATGTAATACACATATGATGGATGTATAAGGGTGTGATTAACCATCATAGGTCACCCCGACACCATGCCCAACCTTAACCACCTCATTAACACATTATACTAGTTAACTACAATTTATTCAAAAATGTAGAATTTTAGTGTATCTTTACTAACTCAAAACCCTTACTTGCTGACCTTCATAAATTATACCAAAAATCACCTAAGTTCATTTATGGGTTTACTAACTACCTTGTGATTTGATTCGTGGGTAGTATATATATATAAAATAACACAAATGCAAATCTCAACCAAATGCCCTTAACCAAGGCAAAAGGTCAAAATCTACACAAAGAGATTAAATATATAAGAATCAATTATAAAAAGATTCCGGAAGAGATATTCCCGGGTCGTATGTCCCAACGAGGCTGCAATTGAAAGTAATCCTGGTTTGATGAGAAATTGAATGATGGAGAATATATGATGGAAACACTGATATAATTACAACTAAAATTAATTAAATAAAACCTAATTTAATCTACGGGAAACAGATATAGGAAATGGGGATCTTAAAAACTACGGGAAACAAAATTAGTTATAGGGAAATCCTAAAATTAAATCTATACTAAAATACGGGGAACAGAATCAGGTATCGGGAAACCTAAATACTAAAAATTAAGAAAATAAATGCTAAATTAAATTAAAAATCAAAA
Organism: Tanacetum coccineum; assembly: GCA_026074375.1. Lineage (NCBI taxonomy): Eukaryota > Viridiplantae > Streptophyta > Magnoliopsida > Asterales > Asteraceae > Tanacetum > Tanacetum coccineum. The sequence goes on along the minus strand of BQNB010015256.1, from coordinate 22,478 downwards.
TTAAATTCTAATTAAGTTAATTTGAAAAATAAAAAAAACTAGAACTAAAACGGAGGTCGTTTGAATGTAAAACGAAAAGAAACGGTAAAACGCACCGGGTAAAACGGGTCTAAGACTGAATGAATATCATAAACTACTAAGAATTGAACAACATTACCTTGGAATGCTAGCACCTAAACAACAATTTTGAGGGTTCTTGGATCACACAAAAATTCGGCACTCCTAGGGTTTCTTGGGGGCTGAAATCGCTGGCACAATGGAATGAGGAAGAGAATTATGAGCTAGGTTTAATGGTATACATACCCTACGTATCCTTATCAGTTAAGTCTTAGAGTTTGACAAAGTTTAGGTTTCCTAATCCCTATCCTAAACCTATTGCCGATCGTCCCCCCTTTTTCTACTATTTTTTATTTAATTATTAATTAACGAATTACCTTTATTACCTTAAGTTTTCATAAAAACCTAATCTAATTTGGGTAAACCTTTTACATAAACACTACTTACTAAACTTTCTAAAAATAACTTTTCATTTCAAATTTCACTTTCTATTTTTAGAAAGTATACTATAAATATCCAAATTTCACTCACTTCACTTAATTCCAACATGATACATTTCTCATAAATGCTTAACACAAAATCATCCAACTATTGACGTAGCATTACATGCAATACGCCATTCTTTTCCATTATCACTATAAGTGAACAAATGGAATACTCATCACCAAATACTAACGCACTCAAAATGAGATACTCATACCCCTCAAAATGATATCATGTACCTATTCAACCCACTTAGCACACATATTTAACACATAGCACACAAGATATCACACAAAACAAACTCTTAGCCATTTCTAAAGGCATCACTAACCTGGTGAAATCACGGATGTCACATTTTAACATACAAACTAGGGGTGATATAAATTTGTGAATGTAAGGATTATAACGAAATATATGAAATGAAAGTATATATGAAATGAGCACCTTAATTAATGAGAATATGAGATTAACAAGTATGCACCCATATCAAACCCCAAATACTTGTTTGATTATAACCAAAACCCTTAAACCTTTCTTGAAAATACTTGTAATATATCAAAAACCCAAATCTTCTTGTGTTTTCTTTCTTGGTTGAATGTTTTAGAGAGAAATAATGAGAGATGTGTTTTTTTTGTTAAGTGAATGAATGAATGAGAAGTCTTCCACTTTTACTTGCATATTTGAACTTTTTAGGAAAGGTTTAAAGACACTTTGGGTAGATAATAAGAGAATACTACATATTTGGTGTGTGCTTAACCCTTTGGCTGGTTAATAGGCTTTAAAGAGGGTTAGGTATGGTTATTAGCATGTTACATGATCACATGCATATCACTAGTGGAAGATAAGCCCTTAAATGGTAACACTTAGGCTTCATAATATCTCCTTTGCTTCTTTTGGACACCAAATGGGACGGCCTAAGGCATGGAGATTGAAAAATAATTCAAATTTTTGGTATTTTGGTTTATTATGTAAGTGTATGTATATATATATACTTAGGTGGTATTGCAAAATGCATGCATGCATGAACTAAACCGATAAACTTGAGCGTTTACGTAAAACTCGCAAAATAAAATCTGTAGACTTATAAATTGTATTCGTAAATGTCATAAAACACATTTTAGATGAAACCTAGATTGTGTTTAACTCCGTTTACGTTTAAAGTTATTTTTTAGTTTACGTGATTTAACTTAACGGTTACACGTAAAAGTAAACACGTAAAGGTTCAAAGTAAATTGTTTTGAGTTTATTAATGTGTAATGACCTGAAAAATACTAATTGCCACAGTGTTGCAATAGATTGGTTCGCATGTCTTTTGGGGTTTCTAACATAAATAGGCACTACTTTATGCTTCTTAGTTCAAGCATTCACGTCATTCATAAACTTAGAAACACAAGCATCATGATTCAAATTAACACACACATTTGCCACAAGTTACATAAACAGCTTTAACATTCGAAGTTCTGGACTTTAAACTGTCATTACATGCAGTTACATATTTGGTTTTATTTAAAAAACTAGAAATCTTATGGTGGTCTTCTACTTCCTTCTGCTTAATCTTCACTTGACTATCGTTTTGCACGACCTTATCTTTCATTTGAGTGCTCCTAAGTTATGGCCTGCTAACACTAGTATTGTGAATTTCTCCTGTAGAAGTAGACACGCGACGATTAGAATTCCAAAAGTTTAAGGCAACTAAGGTTTTCTAGTTTGTATAGGCCTAGTGTATATTCGATTCATTCCTGGTTTAATCATATTTGTGTTTCTTTCAACTTGTTATTCATTTTTAGGCAAAATCTGTGGAGTGACTAGTTTTGATAAATCCTTTTTCACATCAGTCTTGGGAACAGCCCGTGATTTTGGAAAAAATTATCTTTCAAGAGAATTTGAAAACGGAGACGATTTTCCCATGACTGATTGTTTTTAAATCTAAAAGCATTTAGTTGTCGAACAACTGATAGTTTTTTAAACTTAGCATCCATAGATTTTCCTTTTATCTTATTTAGCAGATCACGAATTTTAGCATTCACATGTGTCTTATCTAGCAGTTGAGCTTTCAAATCAGCATTTTCAATAGACTTTTTGTTCAATTGATCAATCAGATAGTCACTTTTGACTTTTGTCTAATTTCTTTTCTTTTTGATGGAATCATAAAGATCTTTGTAAGTCTGTTTTAAATGCTTATTTTCTTCATGGAAAATCTCATTTTCTTAAAGTAATTTAGCCACACTATTTTCCAATTCGATGTTAATTGTTTTAATCTCATCGAAATCTTTTAAAAACACGACCATGTTGACAAAATTGTAAAGTTTGATTTTGGTTTTTAATTTCAAGAGCAACACAATGTGCTTTCAATTTTGAATAATCCTTTTGAAATTGGGCAACGGTCTTTGAGACAAATATTTTCATATTCCAAAAAGTTATTTGAAATATTCATGGGCTTGTTTTTGAGAAATTCTTTTTGTTTTGAAAGCTCAAACTCAAGACGTTCACATTCTTCGATTTTCTCAAGATACGAGCATTGCAATTCAGATTATTCATCTATATTATCAAAAGAACAAAGAATAGAACACATGATGTATTTTGAGAGACATTCTTGGAGGAGTAGATCATATTCATTTGAAAATTTAGGTTTTCAGATTCAAGTTCGTCAACCTCGTTTTCAAGTGATTGAACGTATTACAACCCCCTCCCTTCTTTGGCGATTCTTTTTAAACCTAAAAATGATTTTTAAATCTTATCTATTAGCTTCTATCTTGCATCGATTCTTGTGTATGGTTTATGATTGTTTAATCATATCTCATTAATTGATCGGTGTTAGTTAAATCTAATAGCTAGGGTTTCTTTTTCTTTGGGTCGTGCTGCTGGAGTATTTGGTTAACTCTAATTCGTTTAGGGTTAAAGCTTTCCGTTACCATCTCTTGATTGTGGGTTTTTGGTGTGCATTAAATTCAAATCCTAACTTCTGTTAGGGTTTTTAGTGTTGAAGATTGCCTTTGTCTTCTTGTTTTATGGTACTCGATTAAGGTTTACTAGTGGGTTTCTTATTTGTAACACCCCCAAATTGGGTCGCAGTGGAATAAGGGTTCGGGGCGTGTTACTTCTCAGATCAATAACACAAGATAAAAATAGAACGACAAAAATTCGTTTTAAACTGATACATTAGTATTTAACAAATATTTGATACAAATAGCCCGAAGCTTTAACTTGTTCCTTGTTATTATTACAAAGATACTGTTCACAAACATTTAGTTTCCCAAAACAAATACAACCACCCTATCTTTATCATGACACCTAAAACAAAATTACCAATGTACCTTGGATCTTATCTTTTCGATCTCCTGAAAAAAAAACATTGCTTTAAAACGTCAACAATAATGTTGGTGAATTTATAGGTTTGATAAATCGTATATTGTAGGACCACAAGATTTCCCAAGTGTATGATAATGCAACAGATGCAGACATCATATAAATGTAATTACGTTGCCCTAAGCTCATGACACTGAAGCTCGACATAAACGAATACCATATAAATGGCCTACATTGCCCGTGATGATGTTCTAACCCGCAACATCCTATGTTCGACATGGTATACGTTCGTTTGCCCAGTGATAGCTAATCACCCGAACGGGGATGTCAATCCCAATAGATCTATTCATAACATTCGCGCTCACAATCCAGTAACTGACAGTTCATGATAATGGGCTCAACTAGGGTTATCGCTACTTAGGCAACACGTAATCATAATGTAAAACTTATCCACTTGTGTCCAATTATAAAACAGTGCATGTTTCTCACCCCAAAAACTTATAAAACAAATCATGTAAAACGTGGGGCTATGAACTCACCTTGAGTGAGCGAATATCAAGTGTATCACAGAAAATGCGTCACGGTAATGATCGAGTGCAACCTAATCCAATATAGGTCGTATAAGTACTAATCACATTGGGTAACTACTACCATATATAATTCTATATAGCTAATCACCATCTAATTGTTTTAGTGAAATCATATTTATAAAGTTAAAACGTTTATAAATATACCTTTGGTAAAAATGACATAACTTTCACGTTTCAAGTCCGTTTCTTGCGTTTCTTATGTCCACGCTTTCGTATTAAGACGAGTTATCAAAATTTGACGTTTTCATATTTTTAGTCCTCTGATGAACAGTGATTTTTACTGTTCATACCAGTTATAAACTTATTTTTATAACTTTAATTAACGTAAAACCCGTAAATGTCGTATTTTATTCGTTATAGCTCCGTTTTTAGCGATTCTTTCGAGTACGTCTTCGTTATTGAAAGTTCTATCAATTTATTGATGTTTTCAAAATATATGTTTCTGTCATGAATAGTAAATTTTACTGTTCATAGTTTATAAAATTACTTTTATAAACTTTAATTATCGTAAACGTCGTATTTTATTCGTTTTAGCTCCGTTTTTAGTAATTCTTTCGAGCACGTTCTCGTAATTGAAAGTTATATTTATTTATGAGGTTTACAAAAATAAATGTTTCTGTCATGAACAGTAACTTTTATAAAAATAGTTTTATAAAAGTATTTTTATACATTTTAAGTATATAAACTCGCGTAATTCATAACTTCTTCGTTTTTAATTGAAAAATTACGTTTCTTATTGTTTTGGAATCCTAAAAATATGTGTGATTTAATAAAAATACCAAACCTTCTGTTTGTAGAATTTTAATAACAAGTTTTTTATAAAAATTCTTTTATAACTTCGGTTATTATCGTAAAACTTGTAAACTAGGTATCTTTTTCGTTATAAATCGGTTTTTCGAGTTTCTTACCTTTTTGGAATCGTCATGAGATGTAGTATGTTTATAAAATATAAAATACACGCCTAAAAATTCATGCCAAAACAGCCCCTGAATATCTTTTTGAGTTTATTTGTATAACTTTGTTTTTATATACTTTTTATATAGTAAACTACCACAAGTCTTCCAATATTCTTAATATACTATGTATTACATATAATCAATGTTGCAAAAATCGCTAGGCGGTAGCTAGGCGGTCGACCAGCTTCGAGCTCGAAATCCGCCTAGGCGGATTGACATTATATATATATTTATTATTATTTTTAGTATTTTTAATATTTATTTGATAGAAATTTGCCATAATTTAAATATTTTTATTAAATTTATTAGTTTTCCTATTATTTTTAGTTTTATATCTTACATTTATAAAATCTGCAAAATTTATGTATTTTTATAGTTTTATAAATGTTTTTATTATTTTTAATAATTTTATTAATGTTCTTATTATATTTAGTCATATATTACTTTATTATATGTCTAGTTTTTATTAAGTTTACTGACATGTTTTTTTAGGCCCATTATAATTGGGCCAAGAAACATTCATAACTAGGTTACATGCTCATTTTAACATAACCGCTTTTCAATTTAGACCTCCTTCAACCTCCCATCACCATCTTCCTTCTTCTTAACTGTGAACAACCCTTCCTTATATCAAATTAAAACACCATCAAGAACATCGAAATACCAAAAAGTAGCTGATTTCTTGACCCGCCTAGCCCTATTTGACCCGCCTAGGCGGGATGTTGACCGCCTTTTGACCAAAACGCCTAACTTGGCCGATTTGGTGAAAAGCGGGGCGGTTGGTGGCCAAATAGCGCCTAGGCGCCGCCTAGGCGGCCGCCTAAACCGCTTTTTACAACACTACATATAATAGTGTCCATTTGTCCATCATATGTCCACATGAGTCCATGATATCAAAATTAACAAGTCATTAACATCACATGAAATCAATAACTTTCCTTAAGTAACTTTACTTACTAGTTTATACATATACATTTTTACACTTAACCAACATGTTACAATACTTATAATCCCATTATATCATGATATTACCAATCACATAAAATATGAAAAAGTGTACAAAATAATGATCACAAGTAAAAACTCTTTTTACATGTTTAAAAGTCCTAATTGGTGATTTTTGGTATAAAGAACATATACACACATAAAATGATAAATGTAAAGACATAAAGGGTTTTAGGTAACCTTAGTGAGATGTGTGACGATGAACAACAAAATCTAAATCCTTATTTAGCAACCAAACCCTAACTTGCAAGACTTGGAAACCCTAATTCCAAGTGAAACCCTAATCTTCCTTTTTCTTTGATTAACTTCCTTAATCAACCAACCAAGCTTCCAAACCTTTTTGTATGACCTTAGATATGTTCCTAGTTACTTGTATAAGTGGTGAAATAAGTTGTATGAAATTATTGTGTTTTTTTATCAAGTGAAGACTTGTATGTTTTATCTCTTGAAAGGTGTAAGACTTATAAGTATACAAGGACTATTCAAAAGGTGTACATGGAAGTCTTGAGACAAGATGTTACGCCAAAAACATGTTGGTAGTGATCCTCACTCTTGCATTTTGTTATCCACGTGCATATTTTGCACAATCACATTATATTGTACAACTGGCAGTAGTATTTTGAGTGAACCTTACGCTATATCTTCTGCATACAGTCGAGTGCTCCACTTGCATGCCTAAGTAATGCTCAAATATATTTGCAAACCTGTTCATACTACTCTGTCCCCTTTTGACTTCTTTATATTACCGTATGCTTCTAAGCAGGTGTATTCCACATCAATGGCTATGCTACTGACAATGGTTTTATCAGTGTTCCTCTTTACTTTTAAACCAACATTACAAGTAAGTGAATGTGTGAATATTAAGTATTTACACATGTATTGCCATTTGCTTTTTTTTCAACACGGGGAATTATGTCTACAGCTATATGTAGGTAACTACTATTTTATCTAGACTTTTTACCTGTACTAGCATTGAGTTAGGATCTAGCATAGTAGATTGATACATATATGATATAACCTTAAGTATTTATAGACGAAATGTAGATAGTAATTGATCAACAGTAGAGCATTACCAAGCCAGTAAGAGGAAACACGAATCCGAGAACAAGGCGTGGCGTTTGTACTTGTAGTTAAATGATTCAGTTACAAGAGAGAAAGGATGATGAATGAAAAATGAAATGGTAAATGTTGGTATTTAAACTCTAAAAGTGGCGAGAATCTATGTTATGAAATCTCACGTGCCAAGCACGTGAGTCTTGCAAAGTACCAGCACGTGTAGCTCACGTGTTCCCCTCCAATTAGCATATAACATATGTATATGTATATTTTCTTATATATTAAACACCTGTGTAGATAGTAGTTTGATTTACTTGAGCACCGAAGCCTTCCAATGGCGTTTGAGAACCCAAGTGTAACATGCTTGATAATGATGTAAAAAACTTTCTATACTTTTACATTGTTTGCTTATCTACGTAAAAGCTCAACCATGGTATCGTTAATAATCTAAGAAATAATTTTTCTACCGCAAGCATGCATAATCCAAACCCCTTTTGATATTGTTAATAATCTAAAAGCTCAACTATTGGTTTTTCAGTATGAAAGTATACAGTTTTTATTGTAGAATACATCAAACTACATGTGAATTTATCCATATCTGATAATATATTAAATCAGTGGGGAGCCATGTGAAACGTAACTTTGACTGTACCTAAGCAAGGTCCAAGACAACAACAAACGTACATTTTTCTTGCGTTTCATTATGTTTACATCTACTTCCATATGACCTTGTTTTATCGTGTTACAATCCTGCTGGCTTTACATGTATGACTGTAAGAGCATGAATTTTTGTGTATGTATGTTGTCGCAAACAATGTGGTTATAATTAGTGTCATCACACAGCTTCTATATCTGTTTCTTTCTCTTAGTTTTGCTATTGGTTTCTTAGCTTACCTTATGATTCTTGCAGCTCCTTTTGGGTATTATTATCTGCATAATGTCGCTACACATGTATTTCGCACCTCCAAGCACGCTATAGACTTTATTCCCTTTGGCTGTTGAAGGCATCGCCTCAAAGTGCCATGAAGTTTCCTGGTATATACCGTAAAACAGATTCTTGAATCCAATCTTAGTCAAACAAACAATTGATACTGTATGCCCGATACTTTAATTTGTTTTATGAAAAATGCAAATTGCTCCCTGTGGATTGCAAAAATTGCAGACTTGGACTCCTCAACTTTACGAAAGTGCAGCGGCCTCCCCAATTTGAAACAACCATTGCATTCGTGCTCCCCCCTGGCAGGGAAGCACGAATGCAAAGGAATTCCCATTGCATTCGTGCTCCCTGGCAGGGAGCACGAGTGCAATGAAAGTTTCAATCTGGGGAGGCCGCCTGCACTTTCGTGAAGTTGGGGAGTAAGTCTGCAATTTTTGCAAACCACAGGGAGCATATTTGCACTTTTCTCTTTGTTTTATTCATTCTTTCAGAAAAAGTGTAATTAATATCTTTTGACTCAAGCATATAATAACTTTCAACTCGAGGTCGTAGTACTATTTATCATGTTTCACGAGTATCACTATGAAACTAGTTTTTCACCCCTAATTTTGCTTGTATGAAATTAGGATCTGTATGTAGGAGTTTTGTTGAAGTTACCACTTACCAGGGATTTCTTTGGATTTATCGATCAATATTATCTTGTTTATCACATCCTTTAGATGCATGTTACGATCCCACATCGGCCAAGTATGGGATTGGCCGATGATTTATAATGTCTACGTGTTCACTCCTCCTTCAAGCTAGCTTTTTGGAGTGAGTTCTACACTTAGCTTATAAACGATGCGAACCGAGTGTGGGAAGGTTCGTATCAAATTGATATCAAGCTATTTCGTGAATTGTTCTTCCTTCCTATCTCGATTCACCTTTCAGTTTGGTTAACCGTATCTCATTTCTTAAGTGATTTCTGATACGGAGCATATCATTTGGTATTCAGAGCCAGGTTCCTCGCCACATTCATTTCAACTGAATTCTGTTATTCTGTTGGCAATCAGATCATTTCACAATTGTCACTTCCAATCCAAAAAAACACACAAATTCTCTCAATTTTTTTTCTCACCATCAAGATTGCATAACAATGGTGAATACACGAACTAATGAACCACGTGTTCTTGATGAAACGTTAAGATCAGCAGTTCTTCAAGTTGTTCAAGAAGCAAATGCTCCAGTCAAACTGATTCGAATTCAAGCCTTAATGATGTTTCAGACCTTTGCAACTGGGGAATTCACAAGAATTAGTGGTGGAGAGGGAACAAGTAACAGAGGGGGTGGTTATGGAAGGTTAACTAAGCTTGATTTTCCAAAATTCAGTGGGGATGATGTTAATGGGTGGTTGTTCAGAGTGCAGCAGTTTTTCTTGATTGATAATGTTCAGGAGGATCAAAAAATCAGGTTAGTTTCTATGCATCTCTATGATAAGGCACTTGAATGGCATAAACAGTTTATTAAGATCCATGGTGAAAATGTGTTATGGTCTGAGTATGAGAAAGAAATAATTGCTAGATTCAATAGTGTATTTGAAGATCCAATGGTAGAAATTAAGAACTTGAAACAAGATGGGGAAGTGAAAGTGTATCAAGAACAGTTTGAAGTTCTTTTGAATAGATTGGATCTAACTGAATCTTATGCAGTCAGTTTTTTCATTGGGGGTCTTAAGAGTGAAATTGGTATGCCAGTTAGAATGTTTAAGCCTACTACACTTAAGGATGCCTCTTGTTTAGCAAGAATGCAGGAAGCCACATTAGCTTTGCCAAAAGCCAAGCCTGCATCTTAATATGGGGGTTATAGGTCTAATAGTGGTACTTATGCTAATAGATATGTCTCCTCTTCTACTCCTGTGACTAAACCAGTATTGGCTTTGCCTAGTGCTACTACTGAAAATGTTGGTAAGGTTGTGAAAACTGGGTTTAGCAAGCAAGTGACTCAAAAAGAGTTGGAAGAAAAAAGAGCAAAAGGCCTATGTTTCTATTGTGATCAAAAATATGCTCCTGGACATAAATGTCCTGGACAGTTATACTCTTTGGAGGTCTCTGTGGATGAGGAGGATCAGGCGGAGGAAGTTTGTATTGATACTGAAGTAAGGGAGGATACTCAGGTAGCAACATACACTGAAAGTTTTCCTCAAATCTCTCTTCATGCTTTGTCTGGGGTAAGCAAATTTCAGACAATGAGAGTCGGAGGCTATGTTGGTAAACAGCCTTTGCACATTTTGATTGAAGTACTCATAATTTCTTAAATACTTCTGCAGCTAAGAGATTGCCTTGTCAATTAAGTGCTACAACACCTTTAAGTGTGGATGTAGCTAATGGGAGTAAAATGGTTAGTTCTTCTGAGTGCAAGACATTCAAGTGGACTTTACAAGGAAATGAATATGAAGCACATTGTATGCTACTCCCATTGGGAGGTTATGATATGGTATTGGGAATCCAATGGTTGTCCACCCTTGGAGATATTAACTGCAATTTCAAAAATCTAACCATGAAGTTCAATTACCAAGGCAAAAAGATTGTGTTAAGGGGCTCTAAAAAGGGTAGTTTACAATGGATCCAAGGAAAACAAGTTATCACTAAAGGACAGTGGAATCAAGCTCAGTTGGAATCTATGATAGTTTGTGTTTATCCAGCTCAGTTAATGCAAATTCAGGGAGAAACAGCTAATGCAAATTCAGGGAGAAACAGCTGAAAGTTTTGATGACAACTTGCCAAGTTTTGATGACAACTTGCCTTTGAAACAACTTTTGAGTAATTATGAGGATGTTTTTGCTATGCCTACTGAATTGCCTCCTCCAAGAGCTCATGATCATACAATTACCCTTTTCCCAAACACCCCACCAGTGACTGTGAGACCTTACAGATTGCCACCAAATCAAAAAGATGTTGTGGAACAAAATGGTGAAGGAATTGTTAGATGCTGGAGTAATCAGAGAAAGTCAAAGCCCTTTTTCTTCACCTATTGTGATGGTAAAGAAGAAAGATGGCACATGGAGAATGCGTGTGGACTATAGGCAATTAAACAAGTTTACTGTCAAAGATAAATTTCCCATTCCTGTGGTGAAAGAGCTTATTGATGAGTTGTGTGGTGCTCAAGTCTTTTCAAAATTGGATCTAAGGCCTGGTTATCATCAAATAAGAATGAATGAGGGAGATATTTACAAAACAACTTTTAGAACACATCAAGGGCATTATGAGTTTTTTAGTGATGCCTTTTGGTCTCACCAATGCTCCCTCAACCTTTCAATCACTGATGAATCAAGTATCCAAGCCCTTTTTAAGGAAGTTTGTCCTTGTGTTCTTTGATGACATCCTAATTTACAGTGCCTCAGAGAGACAGAATATTTGCAACATTTAAAAGCAGTTTTGGAAGTCATGAGAGCTCACACTTTGTATGCAAAGCAGAGTAAATGTATTTTCTTGGCTCCTAAAGTAGAGTATTATGCGAGTCATGTTTTATGACTGTCAAGGAGTAGATATCAAAAATAATAAAAAAAAAAATAAAAAAAAAACAATAAAAAACAAAAAATTGCATTCCCTTGAAGATTCAAGCTATGGCTTCATGGCCTATTCTATACAACACCTAATGCAACTCGAAGGTTTTCTTGGTGACATCAATGGTAGATAAGGAGAGTTCTTATCAAATAATTATTGCCATTATTAGTCTACCATTGACATAAGTGCTTAAGAGAAATGGAATTTAATTGTCACAAAGCATTGAGTTGCTTTTTAATCAATTCTGTAACATGCCACATGACGAGTTCACCAGTGTTTGGCCCTGTGCACCTAATTTTGAGAAGCTGATATTATTGTGGAGACTGTGCTTCTGGTAGTTAAACCCCCACACATTAACTTTGGTAATGAGGCAGTTGTTTTTTTGTCTTTCCTACTTTCTTATATTGTTTTGTTTCTTCTTCATCCTATCTCACATTTTTCTTCTCTTCCTTTTATTTTCCTTTCTTTTTAGTTTTTTCATTCTTTTTTCACCTACTTTCAAAAGGTATATCCAATCTTTTGTAGTGGTATGGGAGTTGTTCTGCATCAGGAAGGACACCCTATTGCCTATTTGAGCAAGGCTTTATCTCCCAGACATCAAGCTCTTTCTACTTATGAAAAGGAATTTTTGGCAGTTATGATAGCTTTGGACAGATGGAGAGGTTATCTGTTGGATAGGCACTTTAAAATAAAGACAGATCATTTTAGTTTGAATTATTTGTTGGATCAAAGGTTGACAACTCCCTTCCAAACTAAATTGTTACCTAAACTACTTGGTTTTGATTATGAGATATCCTACAAGAAGGGAGCTGAAAATAGAGCTACAGATGCACTTTCAAGGTGTTCTGAATTAAATACTATCATAGCCACTACTGTTACTACTGATTTGTTGAAAAGAATTCAGGACAGTTGGAACCAGGATAAGTCTTTGCACAGTTTGATTCAAAAATTCATGGTGAACCCAAACACTCCTTTAAAATTTGACTGGCAATCTAATCAACTGACTAGGAGGGAAAATTAGTTGTGGGTGATGTTCCCGAGCTCAAAGACTACCTTTTTGACTATGTTCATGCCACTTCCATACATAGGGGGTCATTATGGGGTTCAAGCCACTTTGCAGAATTTAAAGGCTATGGTCTATTGGAAGGGTATGAAGAAATGGGTCAAAAATAAAGTTAAGGATTGTGATGTCTGCCAAAAAAATAAGCCTGACTTGAGTGCCTACCCAGGTTATTTACAAACCTTACCTATTCCTCCATTTGGTCTTCTATTTCTATGGACTTTATTGAAGGTTTGCCTAACTCCCAAGGCAAAACAGTCATTTTTGTGGTTGTAGATAGACTCAGCAAATATGCTCATTTTATGGCATTGCACCATCCTTTTACTGCCAGCATAGTTGCCCAAGTTTTCATGGACAATGTGTTCAAGCTTCATGAGTTGCCTCATTCTATTATCAGTGAAAGAGATAAGGTTTTCTTAAGTAATTTTTGGAAGTCATTGTTTAAGGTTCTAAAAGTCGATCTGCATATGTCTACTGCTTACCACCCTCAGTCAGATGGCCAAACTGAAGTGGTAAACAGATGTTTGGAGTGCTACCTTAGATGCATGACTGGGGACAAACCTAAGGAATGGATGCAATGGTTGTCTTTGGCTGAATATTGGTACAATACTAATTTTCATTCTTCTACTAACATTACACCTTTTGAGGCAGTCTATGGCCAACCACCACCTACTTATGTGCCTTATGAAAGTGGAGATAGCCCTGTGGAGTCTGTGGATAGGTCCTTACAAGCAAGAGAACAAACCATTCAACAACTCAAGTTCCATTTGCAAAGATCTCAAGACAGAATGAGGAACTTAGCCAATAAACATAGGACTGATAGACAATTTGAAGTTGGAATGTGGGTTTATGTGAAGCTACAACCTCAAAGACAGGTTACTTTGAGGAAGAGTGCCTACAACAAGTTGTCTTCAAAATATTATGGCCCATTCCAGATGGTTAAGAAAGTGGGACAAGTAGCTTATCAATTAGCTTTGCCTGATACTAATTAGATCTACAATGTTTTCCATGTCTCCCAATTGAAGAAATGTACTCATCCAGTAGAAGCTAGTGGAGTTCTGCCAGCTATTGACTCAGAAGGCCTTTTGTTCAAAACTCCAGCAGCTATTTTGGATAGAAGATTAGGCAAAGTAAGGAATTCACCAGGACTGGTGAATCTGTTGAAGATGCTACTTGGGAGACTTATGGTGATTTGATTGCTAGATTTCCTTCTTATGATCAAGCTTTTTGAGGGCAAAATCTTAAGGGGGAAGGATTGATATGAGACAAGTCAACATTGTTCAACCCTCATTCAAATTTCAGTTACAAAGTTTGTTAGCATTTTGGCGGGAAAAGCTGTTAGGCTTTTCCCTCTATAAATACCCATCCCTGTAACTCATTTCAGATATGTCATTCATTGTAATCTCACTTTCTCTCTCTAATTGTTTTGTAACACACTCATTCAACTCCATTATCAATAACAAATCCCTTCATAGAAATTCTGTTTCGGTTTCAATTCTAACTCTTCTTGAAATCCTAATTGATTTGTGGGTCAAGCTTCATTTCTTTATTGATTTCTAGCTTGTTCATATCAATTGGTATCAGAGCAACCCTGCTTTTCGAAGTTCCAACAACCAACGAGGACGTTGGTTCTTCAAAGCGTGGGGTATTGTTACGATCCCACATTGGCCAAGTATGGTATTGGCTGATGATTTATAATGTGTAGGTGTTCACTCCTCCTTCAAGCTAGCTTTTTGGAGTGAGTTCTACACTTAGCTTATAAACGATGCGAACCGAGTGTGGGAAGGTTCGTATCAAATTGATATCAAGTTGTTTCGTGAATTGTTCTTCCTTCCTATCTCGATTCACCTTTTAGTTTGGTTAACCGTATCTCATTTCTTAAGTGATTTCTGATACAGAGTATATCAATGCAATGTCAAAGAAAAGCAATATAGGTGTTAGGAATACTCTAAAGATTTTTTCCGTATCTTGTAACCCTAGGGGACACCCCCTAAATAACTATCTTCTCATTGCTAAAATATCTAATTATTTTCCAAATACTCTTGAAAATTCATTGTTCTAGTCTTTTTGTGATTTGTTCCAGCTAGTTTGTGGTGGAAGTACAAATTTAAAGAAGTTGAATGGAAATAAATGTTCACATGTTAAATTTTGTTAATAACTTATGGTGTGCTTAAATGCGAAGCGACAACTCTACAGGGATAAGACAAAGGGAAAGGGGTGCTCATTACTGTATATTCTCTTTATTAATACGCTGACGCTGCAATTGCGCACTACTTTAAGGAAAACCACATCTGATGCTAGCGGTGTCTTTTTCATCAGATGGATCCCATGTATATGGTGTTAGAGGAAACAAGACACGATCTGTTGACTTAAACAAATATGAGACTTACAAACTATAGAACACAGGAAAATAATACTTTTGTTTATAGGTTGAACTTTTTCTTTGTTGAAAATTACTGTCTTGTTCCTCAGGACCTACGATAGGGAGTAATTTAACTTGTGCACAGTAGAAACTAGAAAGACTTTTTTAACACCAACTCATAAGCCCTCTAAGGTTTGTTTAACATCAGTGATCAGTAGAAAGATTACTTATCATTTTGAGGTATACTAATGAGATTGATTTTGGTGATATAAGCTATCTTTAGGAATCAAACCATTGATTACGCCATTTGTCCAGAAAACAATGTTTGACTTGACATGTAGTGTAATAAGAGATTTTGGTCATCCCAAACTAGAATTTATAAACCACAACTAGTATATTCTAATGGTTGTTAATAGAAGGAAAACAAGTAACTTTTCTAGTGCATCTTTTGGAAAAGGAGATTGTTACTTCTAGGATAATAATAGGAATCTTTGTTTAGTTTTTCTTCGGTTTGGAGGGAGGGGGTACACTATATTCCCCTAGCATGAGAGAATTGAGAGCTTGATGGCAGGGATGGTACCATCTCAATCACGTTCATATGCATGATTGACTCCGGTCTAGAGCATTTTTATGCCCCATACCTGGTACCCTGTAGAGCACAAGTACCCATAGTATATCTATTAATTTTCCCCATTTCTGATTACGTGATTTACGTTGCCCCATGACCTCATGAATTTTTTCGTTTTTAATAGCCTTTACCATCCAGTTTGCTCCTCCCGTTGCCCTTGCATATGTGGGACTACCAAATCTATGTTTTTTTTACTTTTGTTTGTTTTGTGACTATAAACCTGGGTGTTTTTGTTCGACTAGTATAGATTTTATTGGTGGATATCTCATTATTATGACATCAAAAGAATAAATATCTTGTAGTTGTATAGTCCGATTTGCGTGGTTACTAAATTTAAGACTTTGGGTGCTTGTGCACAACTTTATTCATGTCTGATAACTTGTTTATCTTTCTTTTGTGGTTATACATATAAGATATGACTTGTATTTTTTTGTTCTCTAAGAAATCAAACTTATATTCTTTGCTCAACCCTTTTGTTACAGGGCGTGTGTGGCGATTCTTTGAAAATTTTGGTCGGAACAATAGTTTGCTCTTTGCTAACCACATGGCAACCCATACCATGTATCAAACATGGTTTACTCCTACATGATGTTGTTTCACTACAACATTTACCATTATCCCCAGCGACAATACGAAGCCTTCCCTGGCGACTTGTCGCTAGGGATAACATTTATGTTGCAGGGGAAAGCTCGCCAGGGATACTTTCCCGGGCGACTTGGTGGGGCCCACATAGTTTCAGTCAAAGTATTAAGTGCCACGGTGGATACCTTTCCCGGGCGACATGTCGCCCGGGAAAGTAGTTTTATAAAACAAATAATTAATCGTTAATATTGATTAATTAATTAATTTCGAGGTATCGCCCGGGAAAACGTTCCTATACGTTGACTTGTCAACTTAAAATTACGTTATTTGCGTTTAGTGCCACTTAACCCGGGCGACATGTCGCCCGGGATAATAATTCAATTTTTTATTCACATTTTCCCGGGCGACTTGTCGCTCGGGATAGGTCTGTATTTTTTTTAAATGCAGCCTGCACAGCAGGCAATTTCCAGATTTTTTTCCGGAATTTTTTCGGAAAAAATCTACCAAACATCAAACCTGTATAAACCAATATAGACTCTATCCAAATACATCACAACTTGTACTAAAACACAATACAATATAAAAAGGAACCATAGCATTTGAAATCTAATAAAGCTAAATCGTCCAAAATCCTAAAAAACACAAATATAGTCTACCTACAAAACGGGGCTTGCTAGTCACAAACCATTAATTATCCGCAATATACAAGTTAATATTCAACTAACAGGGAAACAAGAATGTTTACATAATGTGTCGCCAAGATCAACGTAAAGAAAAACAAAATAGCATACTAAACCCAAATATAACATCTCTAACTATCGCATCACATACTCTCTCCTCAACCTCGCCGCCGACCTCATCGTGCGTCTATCACATCATCCCCCGCACCCGTCCCTCCCTCTACCGAACTCAGTGTATGCACTTATACTGTTGTAATTCTGTGAAACCTTTGTCACTTCTAAAAAGCTTCAACATCAAGTTTCACACGTTTGGTTAGTACTTGTTCTTCTTTTAAGCCATTTTCAACATCTGCCAGAGTAGTGCGTGCATTAGAGGGCAAGGGCGGAGTGTGGCGAATGAGGACATCTCTGGCCCTAGATGGAGGGTTAGAGGGCTATCCCGGCAAACCCGACTAACACCGGGAAGTGCCCCCCGCTGCTTGCCCTTTCGAGCGCAGGGAATTGATCTCTTCAATCAGTGTAAAGGGTCAACACCCACTCGGTTGGAGCCTAGAGGCCCGCAGTGCCTTAACATCACCCTCCAAAGTAGTGACAAAAACACAAGATCGTTTAATTTTATTATTCGTTTGCTACATTATTTCTCGACAAATCATTAAAGTGCGTGTTTTGAAACAAAACTTACGTATATAGCTCGGTCCTCATCCCTCGTGAATACCCCGTTAACAGTGTGTCACCAAGAAGGTTCGAACAGCGACGGTACTCTCGAGTCTCTGAGCTCACCATCTGCACATATACACTTATATAAGATGAAACAAATTAAAAACCACAGAATCACCAACACAACAAAATATCCAAAGCGCGTATAATCAGATATAATATATAATATATATATAATCTTTAAAAATAGTAAATATATATATATATATATATATATATATATATATATATATATATATGTATGTAAATTAATTATAATGTTTATTACCATCTCATCTCGAAGGCGAGCAAGTGATCGGGATCCCTGCCGGCAAACGACCGTGCTCTTTGCCCGATTTTGGCGATTTTGAGCGGCTTGGGCTTGGTTCCTGGGATCATTCCAAAAGGCAATCTGGGCATCCCAATCTGTCGGGGTAATGCTCTCAGGTCGTCTCTCCCTGATCCTCTCCACATCATAAGTCCCGGTCTCGGGGTTTATAACCCAATGCGCTGCCTTGAGGGAAGCCTTGTTGGTATTGTACAACTTTTGGAGATGCTGCTAGATGCCCGCATTGATATCTGCCCGCAGCACTGGATTAACATAGAGCGACAAGTCGAAATTGCTTCGCAATCAATACAACAAAACAAAGACAACGATGAGTTAGAGATACAATTTTATATATTATCTAAAATTTAGTTATTTATTAATAAGTATATAAATAAATAAAAACGAATATAGAAGAGAATAATACAACAATTTGAAATAAAGAAACACGATAATGAAATAAACATAAAAGGATAATGAAATAACTGACCTCAATCTTTGTCACGATCGCCGCTTTTCGCTCCGCCGAGACCTTCTGCCAAGAAGGGTAATTACAAATCATCTCCATAATAAGCTCACCGCAAGTAAGTTAGAACCAATGAGATGCATGGTCAACGAGAGGCATCAATGTCTTTTTGTGTCTTCCAACTCAAAACCGGGATCGGGACAGGGCCTTTGCCATCGATGATCTTCTTTAACCCGAGGTTTCGGGTCTCCTGGCGGGTATGCAGCTGGCCTGCTTTCCTTCCACCCAAATTGGGTTTACGGGTGCCTTTGCCTGCAAAATCAAGTGAGTGATAAAGTCATAAAAATTCAAGGCAAGTAAATTCAATGTATCAAATTTATGCTTGTATTACAATAATCCAGAAATTCTTACCTCGGTTAACAAAGCAACCCCCACAGCCGGTGGGTATATGGTTGTTAGGGGGATGATCATCACCACCAACGTCACCACCGTGGCCCCGTGCAACATCCGCTGACATCCGTACAAGTACAATTAGGATAACATATATAAATTCATGAACAAAATAATAAAAGCATGCACACATCCAAATACATACATATCCAAATAAATATACACATTTAAACAATCCACAACAATTTCATTCATTCATTCAAATATATAAGTGTCTTTTGCAAGTTACAACTCAAGATCAATCTTCTTCTTCACTAGAATAAACAGGGGACTTTCCGAAATTAATTTCTAATAAATTAATTTCGGACGGGTTTTCTATAGGATGATTAAATTTAGACGGGAATTTTCCGAATTTAATCACTAAAATCCTAAAACATTCCTAAACGGTTCAATAAAACAAATAACACAAAGTAACCAAACGGCTTATAACAAAGTTTTATCATTAACAACTTATTATAATTATCAAACTTTCATTAACCAAACTGCTTAAATCTAATATTTCACTTCCAACAATAATAATAACCACTATATCCGTATAAACACGAAACATACATAATTTCAACGCAATTCACCTAATAATAACTATAAACTAACAAAATTTAAACAATAAACATTCCCCGGCGACATGTCCCCCGGGATACCAAAAGGAGAAACAAAATTTATAACATACCTTCGGCTCGTTGTCGGCTCGGCTGTGGACTCGGCTCGGTAGTGGACTCGGCTCGGCTCGGCTGTAGACTCAGACCAGCTACACTCTTAACTGAAAAAAAAAATAAACACCACTTCAATTCAATTCGTTTCAAAAATTTAAACACCACTTCAATTTAAACACCACATAATTAAAAAATTTGCAATTAAAACTTGATTATCACCACCAATCACTTCAATTTGTTGCAAAAATTAAACACCACTTCCTGTTAGAATTATCATTTTAAGGGTAAAGGAAAGAATTATATTTAGAGGAGGAGGGGGGTTCGTGTGCTCGTGTGAGTGGTGGTGATGGGGAGTGTCGGTGGTGGGTTATGTGGTGGTGGGTTATGGGGTGGTGATGGGGAGTGTCGGTGGTGGTGGTGGTGGGCGTTCTTGGAGAATCAACAGTCGCCGGTGAGCCTTTTGTGGTGTGATAATTTTTTTTGGTTCTAAGAGTCTGTGTTACCAGATCTGTTTTGATATCATTTATAATCTCGAGCGACAATCCCGGGCGACATGTCGCCCGGGAAAACAAGAGATTTATCGTTTAGCGCAAAAAGGCGCCATAACGAAAATTTTGGAGGGCGTTTTTAATAAATATAAAAACCTTTCCATTTATTAAAAATTTATACAATTATATATATATATATTAAAAAGTGATAAAATTTTAATAAAATCTTTCGCCCGGGAACTATTTATTAAAATTTTATGCAGTTTTATAAATATATTAAAAACTGAAAAAAAATTAATAAAATCTTTCCCGGGCGACATGTCGCCCAGGAAGGAATTTATTAATTTTTTTTTAGTTTTTAATAATTAATATTTAAAAAAATATATTTATATAATTATGTTTTATACAAATAATAATTTTAAAGAAAAATTATATATTTTAAGGTCAAAATATATAAATAATATGTATGCTTAACAAGCATTGGCTCAACTAAAAACTTGTGACCACACACTATAAAGTGACAAACCTACTGGTGCGTACTTAAAACCAGGCCCACTCGAGAAAATCAAAAGCATTGGCTCAACTAAAATTTTGTTAAGAAAATTCATGTCATGATCGACGGATGGGACTTGACATATTTTTTACATTGAAACATCTTCTCATTATCAATGTGTTGTCATATGTTATCGTTGTACATTAGATGTTCAACGGATGAGTCGATATGTTATCGTTACACATTAGATGTTCAACGGATGAGTCGATATGTTATCGTTACACATTAGATGTTCAACGGATGAGTCGATATGTTATCGTTACACATTAGATGTTCAACGGATGAGTCGATATGTTATCGTTGTACATTAGATGTTCAACGGATGAGTCGATATGTTATCGTTACACATTAGATGTTCAACGGATGAGTCGATATGTTATCGTTGTACATTAGATGTTCAACGGATGAGTCGATATGTTATCGTTGTACATTAGATGTTCAACGGATGAGTCGATATGTTATCGTTGTACATTAGATGTTTAACGGATGAGTCGATATGTTATCGTTACACATTAGATGTTCAACGGATGAGTCGATATGTTATCGTTGTACATTAGATGTTTAACGGATGAGTCGATATGTTATCGTTGTACATTAGATGTTCAACGGATGAGTCGATATGTTATCATTACACATTAGATGTTCAACGGATGAGTCGATATGTTATCGTTGTACATTAGATGTTCAACGGATGAGTCGATATGTTATCGTTGTACATTAGATGTTCAACGGATGAGTCGATATGTTATCGTTACACATTAGATGTTCAACGGATGAGTCGATATGTTATCGTTACACATTAGATGTTCAACGGATGAGTCGATATGTTATCGTTGTACATTAGATGTCCAACGGAGGAGTCGATATGTTATCGTGTTACATTATAACGATGATAGTCATATCAAAGGTAACAAAACTACTTAGAAATCACCCATAAGTAGCTAGAACATGATAAGTAAGTGTCTCAATCTCCGGTGAATTATTTCCTTCTTGATCTTCCTCTTCGCGATGATTATCTGCTATCGTTGTACATTAGATGTTCAACGGATGAGTCGATATGTTATCGTTGTACATTAGATGTTCAACGGATGAGTCGATATGTTATCGTTACACATTAGATGTTCAACGGATGAGTCGATATGTTATCGTTACACATTAGATGTTCAACGGATGAGTCGATATGTTATCGTTGTACATTAGATGTCCAACGGAGGAGTCGATATGTTATCGTTGTACATTAGATGTCCAACGGAGGAGTCGATATGTTATCGTTGTACATTTGGGCTCACTTCACTTCTAAAATGACCAAAAATATAACTCCAATAAAAGTTCGACCAAAGAAAATAGATATGTAACGGGTTGGACAACATAACTGTTTTTCTTTGGTCGAACTTTTATTGGAGTTATATTTTTGGTCATTTTAGAAGTGAAGTGAGCCCAAATGAGACAATGCGAAGGTTGGTAAAATATCAAGTCGAAGAAGCATTTGTAACGCTTAGATCCAGCATTTTTTTAATCAATGAAGAAAAATGATGATTCTTATTAGGTTCTCAGATTTTTTTTATTGGTGCAGTGAAAAATTACTTATCTCATTTATTATGAC
>BQNB010015255.1:2529-70536 GCA_026074375.1 Tanacetum coccineum | reverse complement strand
GAAATAGAAAAAAATCATAAATTAAAAACTCATAGTTCTTACAGTAGTCATATTTGAACGATTAAATACAAAAGATAAGTTAAGTGTGATCTCCCTTGGACTCCAGACGAGATTCTTTGAGATGGTTGGTGTGTTGGTTGATGTCGAATGGTCTGAATGAGGCCTATATTTATAGGGATCGATGTTGTTACGACGTAACCATAATAAGTGTTACGCCGTAACAGGGTACACGACATTCCATAATTAGGCTTCTTCTGTTACGACGTAACCATAGAGTGTTACGTCGTACCCCTTCAATAACTTCCATAAATAAGGACGATCTCTTGTTACGGCGTAACCAGTTGAGTGTTAGGCCATAATGACTTGATGCAGTTTCCATGAATAAAAGATCTTCGAGGTTACGGCGTAACTAGATATCGTGTTACACCGTAAAGTTATCTTGGGCAATAATACTTTCCTTCTTCATGGTTACGGCGTAACTAGAGTCAGTGTTACGCCGTAATGATGTCCTTGATCTTTGTTGTCTTGCCTAATTTGTGTTGCGGCGTAACCAAATATATTGTTACGCCGTAACAAACTCTAAAGAATCCAGCAATGTTACACTTTGAGTCCTTTTTCCCACGTTTCATGTCATTTACCTATAATTCACTTGTAAAGCATAATAAACTAGAAATAACTCGTTTCCGAGTATTAGTGAAACATTTATAGGTATTTTAAGGCGTAAATTAACACTTAAAAGTATTAACTATTTGATGTTATCAAATATCCCCTAACTTGACTTCTGCTTGCCCTCAAGTAGAACCTGTTAGAATAATTTATAAAAAGATCTCTCGGGTTTAAATCTAGGAAATGAATTTATAAAACACTTATGTTAGATTCATCAAAGCCGAACACCTCTCGAAAAGGGGATAATAATCACTCAACTCTCAACTAGTCTAAGTGTTTCATTTAGGGGTGATCGCTCAATCGCACACTCATAGTATGTATTCTATCATAAGCTTGGCCAGTGCATGTCACACCCCACCAAGGCGGAATCACGAGGCATAACTTCATGGGTATCATCACTACATAATGGTGTCAATAATAGAGAATCACTACATGCATAACTAAAACATAAATGACATAATGTGTCATGACAATACCTTAACAAAACGAAAAGGCGTCTTGCATTAATGAAAAAGGGGTCTCATCAATAAAAAGACAATGTCTCACAAACCTAATAAAAACCAAATAGCATCCAAGAATCCATGCAAACAATTAAGAAATGAAAATCACGAGTAAACTCCATATGCAAGCCTAAAGGTCTCTCTAGCCACTTTTATTGACTTCAACATCCTCATAAGGCTCACCTAAAAATGACGCTTAATTACATCAACAATAATGTTAATGAGAGTCATAGGTTTAAGACACAAAGAATAAAACATTTTAGGTGTGATCAAATAATAACAATTTGGACAATGCAAATGGACTATCATGTTATATGCAATCAAACAACATATCATATCAACATAACCAAATCACTGAGTAGGAACGTACTCTACCGATCCATATCAACATCCAAAATAATGGTATTAAAACCATAGACTAGAATTGGTCGTTCCCTATCTAATCTCAATACTAATGGTACCATTTCCCACATAGCTACAATTTCACACAGCAACCATTCCATATAGCAACACATAACATATAATAGCCATATAATGTCCATACTCAAATTCAAAACACATTTCTACAGCATAAGCATTTAAACGAATAGCATCATTTTTACCCTAAGAAAACATATGAAAAAAGGGCTATGAACACTCACCTGATGCTCAGCTACTTCACGCAATATCCCTGCTAACAACTAAACACAAACAAACCACAAGTTACACTCTGTTAGGCTAATGCCCAAACCCATGTAACAATCATATGATGGACCTCTAGACCTTATACTAAGATTATAAATCCTTTAATACATCTCCCATATCATTTTCATACTCTATAAACCTTTATTCATTAACTTCCAATTTTACAGATTATGTCCTACTTCTCATCACTACTAAACCAATTTTTATAAATACCAAATGATTTTTATAAATTACCACCTTCTGGATTTTAAAAGTTCAACATGTTAGGAGGTTACCCTATTTTTTTCCATGAATTGTTAATAAGTGTTACTATGCTCTAAAATTCCAACAACAAAAACTGATCAGATCTAAGTTTCGAAAAGTTTGACATGATCAGACCCTTTTAAACACTTAGGAAAATTCTACCAAAATTCTGGGCACTCATAGACATCATGAACTTACTACAGTCGTAAGCCCATCAATTAAGAAGATGTTTTAATATAGCTTTTGACTCCAAAATCACAACACAAATTCTGTCCAGAAAACTCATATTCGACAACGAATCTTGTAAACCAATTTTGACTAAGTTCCGCTTACTGTAAAATTATAAGACTATTTTTGTTGGAAAGTAGACTCTTTGAATTTTATTTTAGGCTCAAGAAAATCGATAAAAGCTATTTTTATGACCAAGTTATGAGTTTTACAAGATGACCTAACGAATCTTCCAGCTTTTTAATTCCGAATTTAATAACCCTAAACCCTAACAAATCATACCAAAACACTTCTAATCAAACCCTAATCACTCCTAATTAGTTTAATTACATTATATTACAAAAAATATGAAACCCTAATTAATCCATCACTTTATTGTTATATGAATTAAAAGAAGATTAAAACAAAAGGGTTTAAGAACATACATAATAGCCTAAAACCTTGATCTTGATACACAAGATCACCAACTTGTTCTTGATAAAAAAAATATTTTTCTCTTCTTGAGAAATTCGGTTGGAACAACAAAAATACAAAGGGATGAGAGTTTTTGGTATTTATAGGCTTTACAATAAGGTTTAAGATAATCCTAAAATACATTCCTAACTATATTATGACTCAATTTCCTTTTTTTTCTTTTCTTTTCCTAACCGGCCGATTAACCCTCTATATTTTTTATTTTATTTTAATTTACATAATTATCCCTTAATTTTGTTATTTTTATAAAATCCTTTTTATTATTTTTGAAACCTTTTTAAATAAAACTAGTTTAAATGTTTATAAAATCAATTCATTTCTAATTTTATTTTACTAACTTAAAATTACTACAATCTAATTACTAAATTTCTAGACTCGAACTTTACTCCTATATACTTACCAATACTTGGATACATAATTATGTAATACTTACACAAAATAATACGTACACACATAGAATTACACTATCATTTTCATTGTCACAAAAATGTGAACGAAATGAAAATACCATCATCAACCATAAAATCAATCAAATCGAGAAGATCATGCTCCATAGATTGATAATCAAACTCACATAGGATCACATAAACACATAATTATAACACATAAAGCTATCTTAGTCAACATCTAAATGTTTGACTAACCTGCTCAAGACACGGTTGTCACAGTGCACAAATCTGCAAGATTCTAAAAAGGCAACATGGGTTATGTTAAGGGTTTATAGGGATAGGATAGACATGGGATACACATTTAATTGTTGTAAAAGATAAAACACAAAACAAATAGTCTAATAAAGATCTAAGGTATCCATTACCAGTTACCGTTCATCCATAGTCCAAGTCTTCAAGCGCGAAAACTTGATCATATCATGCTGATGGATTAGCCCAAATAAAGATGCTGCGGAGCATGCTAATCCATTTCTTCACACAGGGTGGCTTATAGTTGCACCATCCTCGATACTAGACGGCTTATAGTTGCACTGTCTTTATTATCACTAGGTGGCTTATAGTTGCACCATCTTTTTACTCAGGAGTATCACATTTAGTGGCTTATAGTTGCACCACTTTTTATTAATTTTTATTACATTTCTCCTGTACACAAATACATCCTCCCACTTGAGATAAACAATATCAAAAGTGATAGAGCTGGGGGTCTTCATATGATCATAAGAATGTGTCATCAACAAAAGTACCGGTCTTCGAACTCATTTCCCTGAACCATGGACTTGGGTAACCAATAACTTCAACACATAAATAATTAATGACTACAGGGTAGGCTAAGGCGAAATGGTGAAATGATACATAACATTGGTTTAAACAGGATTGGTTTAACAATGGTGATCTAAGGGGTATTTTTTGGTTTATCACGGGAGGTCAACAAGTCAGTGTGACAAGCTGATTAAACACACACATTTAGGCTTATTTGGGTTAATTCCTAAATGTTGCCTCCAAGAATTATGTTTGAAATGATGCACATGCCAAGTTCTAAAGTACACAATACTATCGGCACACTCAATATTTTGGTGGATTTTTAGTAATATAATGAAAACGGATCATCAGGCTTAAAACTCACCAAGTAATAATAAAGGGTGGTGCGCATTCGGCAAAGATTAATCTAGTTAATTAGGAAAAACATGTCAAAATTTTTGAAACTAGCACAATTTTTGAAAAACAACTAGAAAATCGAGGGCAAAACTTTAGTCAAGTGTTAATTCTACTACCCTCCCCCACTTGATTTGTACAATGTCCCTATTGTACAGAAAAATAAAAATTAAATAGGAAAGAGTAGAATTAAGACAAGAAAATGAAAAATGAAAAATGAGGAGATCATCAGTCGCCTCCTTCTTCGAGCAAGCTCGTATCCCCTGTTGTAACAACTCGTATAATTCAGGTTAATATTTAACTATTCATTTTCACATATTATTATCTTGATTTTAAATTATATTACTTTTATAAGTAATTATGTAAATTCAATCGCGTAACCTTCAATCATAAACAACATTAGACTATGATTAGTCTAGATGTTCTAGGCATTTTATTTTCTTATAGTCATATTATATATGAGCTATTGCCATTTTGTCATTTTTACGTAAACTAGTACTTTCTACGTAATATACGTATTTGAACCTATGTTATTAGGTTTTATCAACGTTTACACATCCCGTTAAACTTCTAACACATCTAATATACTTAGTTAGAGTATATTGATAAGTTTTAACATTTTTATAAGCATAGTATTTTTATGTTACCCGGATTTAAGTTTCGTGACTTAAGAGCTTAACTTTAGTAATTATCGAGATCAAACTATACCCTATAAAAATAATATCTAACTAAGAGTACAAAGTCTAATTGGTTTTCTATTTTTCAAATCCATATATTACGCCAAATACGATAGTATTTTATAACGTATTTTACTAAAAGTATGCTTGTTAAGCTAGTTTGTGTTAGTCGGGTCATGTTTTGACTTTAAGTTCACTTTGTTATAGGTACTTTCGCATTATGAACGTACCATCGACCTACGATTTTATTTAAATGTCAACTTATTATAAATAATATGGTTAGCTATTCTAAAATAGTTGGTGTCACCCGTACTTTAAAAAAAATTGTCCATCTTTACATGCATAGGCCTTTTAATTGTAACCCGGTATTGCACCTACGCGCTTATCTATTTACATTATAGACTTAACGCATTTGGTGTACATATTATTAACAAAAAAAGTGTGTATTAAATATGTATTAAAATGTTTGTAAATAACAAACCAAGTATTCAAAAATTTATACATCATTTATTAAATTTAAAAGATACGAATGTTTTACATAAAAAAATGACGTACATATAGACTCTTTTAGTAATTATGCACAAGTTTCACCAAATGGAGATAAAAACTTATGTTGATACGTGTGTGTTGGATATGAGGCTAAGAAATAGTCATCACATGACTAAGGTTCTTAACTACTTATGTAGTATTATAAGTAAGACACTTCCTCCTTTTATAAAAATTCTTATCTCAACTTCTATTTCAACAAAAGATGTAATTCACAACAGAAAGTAAAAACTAAAAAGTAAGTGACTAGTACATGCGGCTGATGGTGTTCATTTTGGGGTTGATATTCGATCTTGTGTCTCAAACTTGTATTTGGATTCGTCTTTCGATCGTTTAGCGCAGAGGTTGCACGTTGAGGTTTCCCAGCTTATCCATCAGTTTCGTTATACATTTGATATCATTAACTTACGGTGAGTTCATAGCCCCAAATTTATTTAACTGTTTTATAAACTCTATGGGGTGAGATACATGCGAAAACATTTACTTACGGACAATTGTTTGCAAAACTGTATGCTTTCCTGAATATATTATTGCTTGTGTCTAAGTCCCTTCATGCCATAAGTCCCCCACATCATGGACCATTAATCACTTGTGTGTGAACGTGAATATTGTGGATAGGCCTATCGGGATTGACGAATCCCGTTTGTGTTAGCCAGATAGGTAACCAAACACACTATATTTGTAACTCTAGGTATATGGAAATTACCTACACGGGGCCATTATTATCCTATATATCATTATTGATATATACTGTCAGTTTTGAGTGCCATGAGCTTAGATGCAATAATATCTATTTATATGATGATTGTATTCGTTGCAATTATTACTGTAACTCTAAAAACTTGATTGTCCATTACATAAACCTATGAATTCACTCAACCATTGTGTTGACTTTTTAGCATGTTTTATCTCAGGTCTTTCAGGTATACTGCTCAGAAGGAAGCCGCACGGATATGTACTCTGGAGACTCTACATTTTATCACATTCGATAAAACTTTATTTTTGAAAACATGGTGTATTGTTAAACTTGTTAGGGCCTCTTTTGTAAACTCTGATTTTATAATATATCGAATGTGTAATTTATTTTAGAAACGTCTCTTTTGAGGTCGTTTTTCGTAACTTGTACTTTGTGACTATGAAGTAGCACCCAATGTTGTATTCCGCTGCGTTTCGAAATTTGGGGGTGCTACAGATTGGTATCAGAGCACTTATTATAGAGAACTGGGTCATTTTCGAAACCTAGACTATAACTAATTTTCAAAATTAAGAGTCTCTCCTCGATATATTCGATATCCGTGCGCGCATATTTCCTAGCTCCTTATATTTACTCCCTCGAGCATTATTGCTAGTATTATATGGATAATGATTATATAATACTTGACGGTCTTTTTGATCTCATACGCCTCTTCAAGGGTATCGCTACTTATTTATATGAGAATAATTTATATAAATGTTGATTGTTTTCAATCACTTATATCTACTTTCTCGTGTGACACTATATTTTATATACATATTGTATATATAAACACTAAACTTTTCTCAAAACATTGTAAGTTACACAATGGTCTTTCCTATTTCTCAGACATTGTAAGTTGCACAATGCTCTTTCTTATTCACAGACATTGTGAGTTACACAATGGTCTCTGAAACTATTTCATCATCTTATATAATATCATTTCATATGATAACGAAACTCGTTATAGTTCATAAATTTCTCTGGGTTGTTTTACTCCCTGTACATTTATAATTTTCTAAGCATTTTTGCTTATTGTTATTCATTTTAATGATCCCCTAAAACCTCCTCAGACACTGACACAATGGTCTTATTTATTTCTCAGATATTGTAAATGATTACAATGATCTCTAAACTATTCAGGACCTTACATAACATCGTTTTACACAAAACCCGTCACAGTTTTGTTTACATGGAATTATGTTTAAATCTAAGTATTACAAGTCTTGTATGGGCGGGACTTGTAATAGAAGGATTGATATGATAATTGCTATGTTAACTCACTTATAAAGACTTCTATTTTATTTACATTAACCGTGTACTCATCAACTATTTTGAACACTATGTAGATTTCCCCTGATTATCTTACTCTCCGTCTCTGAAGATGAGTTTTAAACACTCGTCCCATACTCATTAGAGCACCTGCATCGTCTTGTCATCCACCTCCTTGAAGGTTTATGTGAGTACGAGTATTGTGTCGGGAATTGTTAAGTAGGATGATTTATAATCTCTTTATTTAAATAGATTGGGACGCCTCTTCATTTAAATAAATAAATTGTAAATTGCCGAACCATAAGTTTATAGGTCCTTACTTACATAAATTAGGACGCTTCTTTATGTAAGTAACAAGTTGTAAATGAGTGGGCTTATTTATATCCGATATGACATGAGTACGACCTTGAGCCAAGAACCATCTATCCGAAAATGGATCTTCGTAAATCGATTAGGAAGATCACTTCCTACTCATTCTTTTTGCTTAAACAACACGAACCACCTTAACAAAACACTTATGTCATACACCTTACGGAAAACCATCCGAATGTCAGGAATGAACATTACCATTTCTACTGCTACCACTGTCGAACCCACTAATAAATCTTTGACTATACCAACTTAAAAGAATCAAAAGTTTTAATAGGATGAAAATCAAGAGTCCACATTTCAACTGATAAAGCAGAAACCCTGTAGTACACCAATTTTTGCATTCTCAACACGAACCGATGATTTTTTTTATTTATTTATTGTCACCCAGGAGAGGCGAATGTCGTAACTGATGCCTTAAGATGAAAGGAAATAATCAAGCCGTTACGAACTGAACCTTAGTCATGACTACTCACACCAACTTTTCTACTCAAATTTTTGATACCCAAACTGAGGCTATTAAAGAAGAAACCTTAAAAGCTAAAAATCTACGAGGAATGGACAAAAAGTCATTTAAAACTCATGGAACCAAATGCTATAAGAACCGAACTTGTTTTTCACAGTTCGGAAAGCTACAAGACTTGGTTATGTATGAGCACTCAAGTCCAAGTACTCTATCCATCCTAGATTAGACAAATTGTACCACAATCTGAAGCAACTATATTGGTGGCCGAATATGAAAGCTGAAATCACCATTATTGTCAGCAAGTGTTTGACAACCTCTAATAGCATAGTAAAATGTCAAAAACCGTCAGGGTTATTGCAACAACCTGAAATTCCCAAATAGAAATTGGAATGAATCACAATGGACTTCATCACCAACTGTCTAGGACATTGAGTGGTTATAACGCCATTTAGGTAATTGTTGACCATCTCACTAAATCTGCTCATTTTATTAAAATTAGAGAAACTACAGTGTGGACAAGCTGACCAAGCTTTACATCAAGGAAATAGTTTCTAGGCATGGTGTGCCTTTTTCGATTATCTCAGATAAAGATAGCAGATTCACTTCAAACTTCTAGCAGTCACTTCAGAAAGCTTTCGGAACACAACTAGACATGAGTACTGCCTATCATCCATAAACTAACGGTCAAAGCAAAAGAACAATACAAGCCTTAGAAGATATGCTAAGAGCTTGTATTATTGACTTCGGTAAAAATTAGGACAACCATTTACCGTTAGTCAAATTTTCTTATAATAATAGCTATCATTCCATTCTAAAATTCTCACCTTTCAAAGCATTGTATGGCCGAAAGTGTCAATCTCCTGTTTGCTGGAGTGAGGTTGGCAACGTCCAATTCACGGGTCCAGAGATTGTACAACAAACAACTAAAAAGATTATACAAATCAAAAACAGATTGCAAGCTGCTAGAGATCATCAAAAAAGCTATGCTGACACTAGACGAAAACCCTTGAAATTCCAAGTTGCAGATACAGTTTGTTAAAAGTCTCGCCTTGGAAAGGCGTAATTTGTTTTGGAAAATGTGTCAAATTGAGTCCACGATACATTGAGCCATTGGCTAGGATTGGTCCGGTGACATATAAACTCGAACTACCGCAAGAATTAAGTAGAATCTATAATACCTTCTACGTGTCAAATCTAAAGAAAGTTCCGTCTGATGAAAACCTTGTCATCCCATTAGATGAAATCAAACTTGATGAAAAGCTACATTTTATAGAAGAACCTATTGAAATAATGGACCGAGAGGTTAAATAGTTGAAACAAAGATGAATCCCCATTGTTAAGTACGTTGGAATTCTCGCCGAGGGCCAGAATATACCTGGCAAAGAGAAGATCAAATGCGATAAAAGTATCCGCATCTCTTCTCGGGCACATCAAACTAAATCACAAGGACGTGATTTCTTTAACGGGTGGAAGCTGTAGCAACTCGTATAATTCAGGTTAATATTTAACTATTCATTTTCACTTATTATTATTTTGATTTTAATGATATTACTTTTATAAGTAATTATGTAAATTCAATCGCGTAACCTTAAATCGTAAACAACATTAGACTATGATTAGTCTAGATGTATTGAATATGAAGATCTTGATTGATGAATTAGTGTGTGTAAATGAAGGTGTAATAGTGTGTGTGTTTAGATAGAGAATTTCTTAACTTGCCTTTTGATTAAATGAAGTTGTTACATCTAACCATGGCATAAATTACTATTTATAGCCCTTGGTTATCTTGTTGACTAAACTTTCCTTACTTAACATATTTAGTCCCTACACTTTATAATAGTGCTTACAAGTAGAACTGTTGGTCCTTAAATCGATCTTGTTCTCCTTTTAGCTTGTTTAAAGGTTAATAGCTTTGGATAGATCCAAAACTATTATGACAGAAACCTTGATTTGAATATCAATACTATGCGGAAACTAGTATTGATATTAAGAAGAATAAGCAAACAATCAATAGTAATTGATGTAACAGTAATATGAAAACAAACAGATTTAATCAAATCTCTCAGCCTCAATATATAAATACGAACACTCTTGAATAAGTGTTAGGGTTTACAAAACCTTGAAGCTTTAAGAATTGTAATCTATGAATGCGTACAATTCTCTATCACCTATGACCTCCTTTTATAGACATAAGGAGTCATGGTCAAACTACAATTACTATCTTACCATACAAAAGATATACATTATCTTTTCCTATTATAACTCGTACAAATCTAACAAACAGCTGTAAACTCTTCAACAGCATTATCTTCAATCATTCTTTATCCTTGCAGCAGCAGTAACTTATCAGCAGTTGTAACTTTCTCTAACAGCATCAACTCTGAACTAGCAGCATTAACTAGCAGTATTAACTACTTAGCATATAAATCATTAAAATTACTAGCAGCACTAAGTTTGACTTAGCAACAGTAATTCTAACCTTGATAGTAGTAATCTTTAAGCTTGATCAGTATTAACTTTTGTCTTGAGCTTGAGCAACATTAATCTTTATCAGCATCTTGAAGTCTTTGAAACCCAATAATCCTCCCCTAAACTTGATAAATCTTCCTCAAAATTCTCAAGTTTCTTCATTCAAAGATTAATTAACACCAAAAGGATGTATTCAAACCCTTCATTCATTTAGCTGCCTTGAGATGAGCTTGAGGAGTTGATATGCTATCTCATTACAATAATCTACTTGTAGCTTCTTGTTTAACATATCTGTGAGAGTAGGTTTTGTCAATGGGTATTTCCTTTCCACCAACATGTAGACTTGAACATTTGAACATCTGAGTAGGTGCACTCCACATGAGCTAAATAACTTCTAAGTCAAAACTGTGCCCTGTCTCAATTCTCTCCATATCAGGTCTTCAACATGTGATTTAAACATAGTCTTTAAATCTCCCCATAAAACTCTCTCATACCCCTCATCTGGCCTTGTGTCTCCATGTCTTGCCTTTGCTAGCTTCCAAAGTGTTTCCAAATCCTCTCTATCAAAGCTATAAAGCAATACACTGAAAACTCTAAATATTGTATCCAACCCATCTGCCCTTGTGATCTTATAAAATCCAACTCTTCCTTCTTTGTAAATGCTATAATCAACAATAGCAGGGGGTTTTGTGGCCAATGGAATAGCATTTATTGGTACTTCCTCTTCATCAGAATTGATTTCAATCAAAGCTTGAAGCTTAGCTATTTCCTCATCATCCATCTTTTGTTTCTTCCTTGACTCTCTTTCAGTCTCATCACTAGCTCTTTTAGAGGTACCTTCCAACTTCTTAGCTTCTTTAGCTGAATCCATACCTACAAAATTATTAATTCTTGCCATGGCTTGGTCAAAAAGCTTTTCTACTTCATTGTAGCTCTTTCCTTTCAATTGATCCAGCTTCCAACCATCCATATTCTTCAAATAAGTAGACATGGTCTTTCTCTTTTGAGCTTTAGTAGGAGGTTTATTTCTCTTTTCCTCTGCCCTCTTTGCTGCAAAATGTCTTTTTCTCTTTTCCATAAGCTCCACAAACAGTTTTGATTTCTCTTCTATTGTAAGCTCTTCTTGTTCCTCTGCTTATAGCTTAGCAGCCAGCTCATAGTCAGTATCTATCTTGGCTTTCATATTATCCTAATCCTCTACTAACTTGGCCTCTTTCTCAGCTTCTTCCTTAGTCATCCTGGCTTCCTCATCAAAGATTGCTTGCAGCCTTCTTGCTTCTTCTTCATCTAAAAGAATTTGTTGCTTCCTTTTCAAGGGCTTTTCAGGCTCAACCAATTTACCCTTACCCTTATCAAGATTCTTCTTAGGAATTTCAGCTCTATGTGATTCACTTGGCTCACTAATAGAAATACTTCTTGCCTTGGGTGCAACTCCTTTTGCTTTTGGAGTATTCTTTAGTTTTTGTAGAGTCTGAGCAAGTGTAATCTCATCTTCATTCAAAGAAACTTCAGCAATCTTTTCAGCATCCTTTTCAGCAACCTTCTCTACCACAACTTCTTTTTCAACAACCTTTTTAGCAACCTTCTCTACCACAATCTCCTCACCAGCCAAATCTATCTCAGCATTAAACATCATTTCATTTCCATCATCTTTCCTCCCCTGAACCTCATCAACCAAAATAACCTCTGCATCCTCATCAATATCAGCTATGCTCCTCCCCTGTTTGAATTCATCCTCTTAAACTTCCAAATCAGGTTCTTCATCATCAGAGGAGATAACCCTTACAGATAAACCTACCTTATATAGCCTCTTGAGCTTATGAGTTCTCTTCTTTTTGTCCTTCTCCAGCTTCTTTACCCTTCTATCCAAACTCTTAATCTTTAATTGCTGGGAAGCCTTTGTCTTTTCTAAATCCAGAACTTTAGCTTGTAAGGTGGTACAAAGATCCATCAATTCATTAAGTTTCAGTCTGTCCTCTCCACTAGGTGGATCATTAGACTCATTAGGTACAATGGTATCCTCAACCATATTAGGTGCACTAGGTTGGATAACCTCAGTGTCCTTTCTTCTTCTAATCCTTTGTTTGCTTGGTTGGGATGGTTGAACTGATGTGGTTGGTATGTTTGGGATGGATGCGTGTGGGATGGATGTTGTAGTTGTTGGTGTTGTTGGTGGTGTTGTTGTTATTGTAGGTGCTGGTGGTGTTGGTATTTGTGTAGGTGCTGGTGATAGTGGTGGTGGTGGTGTTGATGTAGGTGGTGGTGTGGTTGATGGAGCTTGCACAACCATTGTAGGAAACAATGGTGTGATAGTGCCAGAGAAATCATTATTCTTTCTTTTCATGTTGGCAAAAATCTTTTTAGTATGGCAGGGGACCTTATATAGTCTATGATGCATAGGTAACCCCTCTAACTAATTAACAAAAAGCTGTACAAATCTAGGATACATCAAGAACTTAACAGCTTTTGTATCAAGATTTCGAATCATACCTTCCAGGGTAAATTTGGAGAAGTTGAATTTCAGGTTGGTAGATAGACAAATAATAGCTGATGCAGCAATGGAACTAAACTCATTCCAAGTTGTTGTCTTTGCACTAAGGCACTGCAAAAAGGTATATATTAAGAACTTCCATTAGGGACTAAAAAAGGCCTTATAAAAGGTCAGCTTTTGAGACATCTTCTCATATCCCATTTTTGCAATCTCTTCAAATATTATTACATTAGGCAAACAATCCATTCCACCTTCATCATTGAACTTCAACACTCTTCTTATAGAAGCTTCAGACACCACTATCTGCTTTCCATCAACTAGGGCTTGTATCTCTGCAACCCCATCTACCTTCTTAACTTGAGCTGTTGTCCAAAATTGAGTAACATGAGACACATAAACTGTGGGGTTAACAGTAAGAGCATAATGAATGCAACTTGCATTCAAGAAATCAATAACTTGCTCAAAACCCTCTGATTCCGTGGGTTTTTCCAAAAATGCAATCATATTGTGTGCTTCGGCAAACTTTAGGGTAGTCATGATGATGGTTTTTATGGTAAAAGATGAAATTAAGTTGGGGTTTTAATTTAGGGAGTATATGAATGTATGAAATTGAAGGAAAATATGAATGAAATCCTCAATTGAATGATGTATATAAACCTTAAACAGCATTAACCCAACAACAGTAAGTTAAAGCTAACAGCATTAACTTTCACTAACAGTTGTAAGTGCATGCTTAACATCATTAACTTCCATCACCATTAAGTTATGCCTAACATCATTAACTTGCATTGACAGTATTAAGACTTAGCTTATCAGGATTAACCTGCAACAGCATTAAGAACTTCAATTTCATTCCAATAAGCTTTATCATTATCAAATTCTCTTTGCACACATAACACTCTATTCTCTCTTTCTATTTTTGTACTCACCACTTCTCTCATTTCTTTTTCTCACCAATACACTTATTTCTATTTTTATCACACATCTCTTTTTTTGTTTTTGATCTCACCCTATCTCTCATTTCTATTTGAATACACATCTCTCTTTCTATTTTTGATCTCACCAATTCTCTCTATTCTTTTGCTCACATAATCACACACTTTCAGACAATGTTGTACATATCCATCAATTCCTTATAAGTTCAATACTGTCCTCATCACTTCGAAATGTGTTAACTTTTTAGAGTGGTGAATCATAAGACTTAGACACACTCTCAAACCTAGTTTGAGCATGTATGTCCCCCATGGCTTCTTGGCACCTGGGTCTACCACCTGAACCAATTTCCTAAGAAAAATGATCATTAGGTATTGCCATGGATTGGGTCCTATTGATGTTACAACTGTCCTGCTCTGCTTCTAAGCAAGTAGCAGTAGTTGCAGCCCTTTCCACACTGTCATACATCTCCTTATAGACAGCCTCAAATACAATAATGTTAACAAGCTCACTAGATTGAGGAATCTTAGTGATCTTTTAAGGCTTCCTAGGTGTGTTTGAGTCTTTTTGGTTTAAATTGATGAAATATTGATTTGTGCATTATTTAAGAGTAGAATTAGATAAGAATGTGTGTTGGGGGTCAGTGGGATTTCCTGACCCTTCATTCAAATCTACTTGAAACAACATTAAGTGATTAACAGTTGTATGTTAGTCTAACAGCACTAACTTTAGCCTGACAGCAGTAAGATTTGGCCTGATAGCACTAACTCTTGGCTGATAGTATTAACTTTAAGTTCTTCAATAACTGTTGTTCCCTTCCATTTTAAGCATAAATAGCTGCACTTCAACACACTTAACCTCCTCTTAAACCATACTTTAAAGGTTAATCCACTAATATACTTGCCTCACTTCAATTCTTTCTTCACTTTCAAAGATTAAGCATCCCAATGCTTGCAATCAAGAAGTTAAACCTGCTAACATCAAATCCCTTTGTAAGAAGATCAGCTACATTGTGATCTGTATGAATCTTTAGGACTTCAATGAGCCTCTTCTCATATGAATCTCTTATGAAGTGATGTCTTATTTCAAT
The DNA here is from genome assembly GCA_026074375.1 of Tanacetum coccineum. Taxonomy (NCBI): domain Eukaryota; kingdom Viridiplantae; phylum Streptophyta; class Magnoliopsida; order Asterales; family Asteraceae; genus Tanacetum; species Tanacetum coccineum. Next base: position 55,094 of record BQNB010015255.1, on the reverse strand, counting down.
GTGCTTGGTTTTAGAGTGAAACACTGGATTTTTGACAATACAAATAGTGCTTTCATTATCAATGTAAATCTTTGTCTTCAAGAAATTGAACCCATAATCCAGCATTTGATTTTGGATCCACAATACTTGACCACAACAATTTACAGCAGCAACATACTCTGCCTCAGTAGTTGAGTTTGCAACAATGGTTTGCTTTTTACATTGCCATGAAATCAACCTCTTGCCTAGGAATTGACAACCTCCTGTTGTGGATTTCCTATCAAGACTGGCTCCAGCATAATCACTATCTGAATAGGCTTCCAAGTCAAATGGTGAATCTTTAGGATACCAAAGGCCCAATTTAGGCTAACTTTTCAAGTACCTAAAGATCCTCTACACTGCATGAATATGTGAGAGTTTTGGAGCCACTTAGAACCTTGCACCAGCACATACAGCAAACATGATGTCTGGTCTAGAAGCAGTTAAATACATCAATAAACCAATCATTGATCTGTACAAATAAACATCTATATCCTCTGCTTCTGAATCCTTGACCAATACTTTATTAGGCTCCATTGGAGTGCTTGCTGTCTTGACTAATGAAAAATCAAACTTCTTTAGGATTTTAGCCACATACTTGTCATGGCTGATGAAAATGCCATCACTCTTTTGCTTTACTTGTAAACCAAGAAAGAAAGTGAGCTCTCCCATAGAACTCATTTGGAATCTTTTGTGCATCATTCTCTCAAACTTAGTACACCATGACTTCTTTGTAGATCCAAAGATGATATCATCCACATACACTTAAACTAGAAGAATATCATGTTTGTCTTTCTTTATGAACAATGTCTTGTCTATGGTCCCTCTCTTGTATCCATTATCTAGTAAATAAGTAGATAAAGTCTCATACCATGCTCTAGGAGCTTGATGAAGACTATAAAGAGCTTTTTCTACCTTATAACCCTTGTCAGGGAACTGTGGGTCTTCAAACCCTGGAGGTTGGCAGACATATACCTCCTCTTCTATTGTACCATACAGGAAGGCACTCTTGACATCCATTTGATATACAGTAAAGTCCATGTATGAAGCATATGCCAAAAACAACCTTATTGCTTCATTCCTAGCAACAGGTGAAAACACTTCATCATAATCTATACCCTCTTCCTGAGTGTGACCTTGAGCAACCAATCTTGCCTTGTTTCTCACTACAATCCCTCTTTCATCTTTCTTATTTCTGTAGACCCACTTTGTTCCAATTGCCCTCTTGCCATTGGGTAGATCCACTAAGGTCCAAACCTTTTGAAGTTGAAATTATAGAAGCTCCTCTTGCATTGCTTCTATCCAGCTTGAATCAGCCAAAGCTTGGATCACCTTCTTAGGTTCTATTTGAGAGAGAAAACAAGCAAAAAGACAATTTTAGAAGTCCTTATGTTTGATTCCTTCCTGTATCTTGGCAATAAGTCCATGTTCATCAAAATTCTTAGACATTCTCCTTGTCTGTGTTACTGAGTGCACATCTCCAATTACTTGGTCCAAAGGATGATCCTTGTGTATCCTGGTTGTTGGAATAGGACTGACAAGGATATTAGAATCCAAGTTTGTTATGTCAGCCTCTGCACCAACATCATCTTCACCATCAGAATAAACAATGTCTTCTAATTCAGGCATATCAGGATCATGTGGAAGTTCCAAGCCTGCTTTTTCCCCAGCAGCATTAACTTCCTTTGCATTAGCAGCATTAAGTATGTTAATGCTGTTAACTACTTCCTCCTCTTCTTTATCAACTTTGTCATCACTATCCTCCTGTCCTTGATCACCTTGTTGATCATCATCCTTCTTGTCATCTTTATTATCAGGGAAGGTCTTTGCTTGAGAAGAGACTTGTGGATTTGCAGCCCATAATTATAGTAGGATATACTCTTTTTCAGGCACTTTCTTCATTCTTTCTTTACCTACATCTTGATATGCTTTAGTACCTGCACTACCATTAGTTTGGTTCCCTGCAAAAACTGGCTAATAATTCATAGTCTTTGTTAGAGCATCTATATCAAATAGCCAATTGGGTCCACTTCCTACCATGTTTAGTGAATTCTCATTAAATCTAACATGTAGGTTCTCTTCTACAATTCTAGTTCTGCTGTTGAATACCCTAAATGCTTTGCTATTGGTAGAGTATCCTACAAAGAACCCTTCATCTGCCTTGCAATCGAATTTGCCTAGATGATCTAAGGTATTTAGGATGGTAACAGGACACCTAAATGGTCTCATGAAGCCTAAGGCTGGTTTTCTACCAAGAAATAGCTCATAAGGGGTCTTGTTATAAGGCTTTACAACTAACACCCTATTTTGAACATAACACGCAGTATTAACTGCTTCAGCCCAAAAGGTTATTGGCAATTTAGAATCTGCTAGCATGGTCCTAGCTGCCTCAATTAGAGTCCTATTCTTCCTTTCAGCAACACCGTTTTGCTGTAGAGTCCTAGCAACACTATATTCCCTCCTAATACCTTTCATCACACAGAACTCATTCATGATCCTATTCTTGAACTCTGTGCCATTGTCACTTCTGATTATTTTAACCTTAAGGTCTATTAAGTTTTCTATACCAATTATAAATGACTTAAGGATACCAGCTATTTCATCCTTAGTTGCTAAAAAGAAAACCCAAGTAAACCTACTAAAGTCATCAGTGACAACTAGACAATAGGGCTTTTTCATCAAGCTCTTTACAAATGTTGGACCAAACAAATCCATATGCAACATTTGTAAAGGCTGGCAAATGGAACTAACTGCTTTGGCCTTACAAGAAGCTCTGTGTTGCTTTCCCTTTTGACAAGCAACACAAGTCTGATTAATTTCAAAAGTTTTTGAAGGTAAATCTCTTACAAGGTTTCCCTTAACCAATTTATTTATTGTTTTGAAATTCACATGTCCTAACCTTCTATGCCAAAGAATAGCCTCATCTGATGTGGCTTTTGCATAAAGACAAGTTAGACCTCTTTTTGGAACAATGTTCTTTAAGTCAACACTGTACATATTATCCCTTCTTGGAACTTTAAGTAAGACTTGATTTTCATCAGCTAGCTTAAAGTCTGAAGATAGGACAAAACATTCAGTGTCAGTGAAAAGGACACTATTCTTCTTGTCACACATTTGTGAGACACTTAAGAGATTAAACTTGAGCTCTTTGACAAAATACACATCATCAAAGTCTAAGTTACCAGTTTTTATTGTACCTTTCCATGTAATCTTTCCACCTCTTGAGTTACCACCAAAGGCAACAAATCCTCCATCTATTTCTTCAAAATCAGTGAGATCGGACTTGTTCCTTGTCATGTGCCTGGAGCAACCACTATCAAATATACCTCTTTCTTTCAATTTTAGCTCTGGATTACCCTGCACATGTGGTAAAAAGGTTAGTTTCTTTTAGGGACCCAAGCCATTACTAACTTGGCCTTGCCCTGTGCATCAATATAATTAAACTCTTTGCAGGTCATTGATGCACTATTGTTTTTGGAGACATGGTCAATGACTTTATGTTTAGGTCTCCAAACCCAATATGCTGAGGCCTTTACATCATTGCCCAAGTTACCCCTAACAGCCTTTAGTACAGCTTTTGGCCTAGCACTCTTAACTGCTACTCTTGACCTAGCAGCATTAACTGCTGCTGTTGGCCTAGCATTCTTAACTGTATGCCTAGCAGTATTAACCCTTGATCCCCTAACAGTATTAACTCTATGAGTATAATAGCTGTTTTGCTTGGCTGTTGAATTATTAAAGGGTCTTTTTCCATGTGAATGTGCCTTTTTGAAAGTATTTGGCATTTTATTTGTAGCATTCACTTTGGGTCTTATGGCAGCAGTATTAATAGGTTTGGCGGTATTAACTAATGCTGCTGGTTTGGAAAGATTTTGCTTAGCAGCATTAACTAATACTGGGCCTGATCTAGTTAATACTGCTTTTGGAACAATATTTGCTTTTGGATTTGAGTGAGTCATTCTTGCTTTATTCACATGATTCACTCTTTTGTTATTGTTCTAAGTTGGCTTTTGAACCATTTTCTTCTTATCACAATTTCTTATCAAATGGTCAAAACTTCCACATTCATAACAAGCTTTACTAAGCATCACATAGTCACTTCCTAATCTTTGTGACACCATATTGTTCCTATTCCTCTGATTTCCCCTAGCCTTTGTATCTTGACTAAACTGCCTAGTTGACTTAGGTCTTACAAATTCAATCTTTGCATAATTAGGCCTAGCATTTTTAGACACATTTTCTTATTCATTAGGTTTTGACTCACATGCTTTCCTCACTACTTTAGGCTTAGGTTCATTCTCTTCTTCACTGTCTGATTCCCAATCCTTAATAATTGGGGGACTACTCTATGTCCTAACAGGCTTTTCTTTTCTAGTTTCAACCTTAGGTTCAACTATGGGCTCACTAGTTGCAGACACATTAGACTCATCAAGAACTAATTCATGTTTAGGAGGCATGTAGTTCCTAGTAATTAGAGGGGGAACAACATGATATCCTTCACCTGATTTAGTCTTTTCAGCACCCTAACTAACTTTTTCATCAAGACATTTGTTTTTGTCACCTACTTGATTATCATACCCTAGACCTGTCTTGTTATTAGCACTGACTTGAATATCTAACAGATTTGTTAAATTCTTTGATGAGTTTTGAAATTTTTCTAATTTAAGTTTTAACTTATCTCTTTCTTTTTCTGCTGATTCAAATCTTACTCTAAATTGTGCTAACACATTGTCTCTCATTTTAACATGCATATTTAAAGTCTTTGTATTTTCCTCATAGAATGTCTCATTCTTTTTATGAACCTATATTCTTTCTTCTACTGTCTCAAGAGCATACTTATAAGATGCCACAACTACCAAAGACTTTCTATTTTCAATAACCAGCTTATCATAATGTTCTTTTAGTGTATTATAGGTTTTTAAGCATTCTTGAGTACAAGTTTTTACCTCACTATCTAAACTTTTGGAGCTAGATGATCCTGAGGATGAGAAAGCCATTAAAGCAAAGTTTGTTGGTAATTCTTCTGCCTGATCACTCCAGTCATAGCCCAAACCATCAACTTGAGACACTAAAGCATTAGATGTAGCTGTCTCCACTGGTGCTGTTCTTCTTACAGGATCTCTGTTCCTGTTATCTTGATTCCTGGGAGCCCTGCATTCCCTTGCAAAGTGACCTTTCCTATGGCAGTTATAGCATTTTACCTTTGATTTGTCAAAGCCAATAGTGTCACCTGCATTAAGACTCAGATTCCTTCCAGTCTTGTTGAGGTATCTCCTTGCCCTTATGGTGAGCATTGCCAATTGCCATTGAAGATCCATTCCTTCCAAGTCATCCTGATCAATTTGTTTCAAATCTTTATTGTCTAACTGTGGAATGTTAGACTGATTTGCAAAGAAATAGTAGATCACAGCATCACTCAAACTAATTATGTTAGGAAGAGTGGATCCAACATCCTGAGTCCTACCAGCATTAATACCATTGGCAACATTAACTGGATCTTGTTGGTCCTTAAACCGATCTTGTTCTCCTTTTAGCTTGTTCAAAGGTTAATAGCTTTGGATAAATCCAAATCTATTATGACAAAAACCTTGATTTGAATATCAATACTATGCGGAAACTAGTATTGATATTAAGAAGAATAATCAAACAATTTAATAGCAATTGATGTAACAGTAATATGATTACAAACAGATTCAATCAAATCTATCAGCCTCAATATATAAATACGAACACTCTTGAATATGTGTTAGGGTTTACAAAACCTTGAAGATCTAAGAATTGTAATCTATGAATGCGTACAATTCTCTATCACCTATGACCTCCTTTTATAGACACAAGGAGTCATGGTCAAACTATAATTACTATCTTACCATACAAAAGATATACATTATCTTTTCCTATTATAACTCGTACAAATCTAACAAACAGCTGTAAACACTTCAATAGCATTATCTTCAATCATTCTTTATCCTTAGTGCAACATTACGCGCTTATGCAGCAGTATGAAACTTATCTCTAACAGCATCAACTCTGAACTAGCAGCATTAACTTATACACCAGCAGCATTAACTGTGTACAAGCAACAGTAACTACTTAGAATATTTTCAATATTCATCAGCAGCACTAACTTACTCTAGCAGTACTAAGTTACTTTGAAAGTACTAAGTTACATAGATAGTTGTAACTAACAGTACTAAGTTATACTGACAGTAGTAACATACTCTAGCAGTATTAACTACTTAGCTTATAAATCATTAAAATTACTAGCAGCACTAAGTTTGACTTAGCAGCAGTAATTCTAAACTTGACAGTAGTAATCCTTAAGCTTGATCAGTAGCAACTTTTGTCTTGAGCTTGAGCAGCATTAATCTTTATCAGCATCTTGAAGTCTTTGAAACCCAACAAGAACATTTCTTTATTTCTAAGATTCTCTCCCTAAATGATCTACTCGGGAACTATCCTTATTATTTTTTGATGACAACTTCTTCCTTAATCTTGAACACTTGATTCTGAAGAAGTCAGTCATTTTTTCTTTGAAGCTCGAAAACGCTAAGAATTCTTTATGAAAGTTGAGGACGACCTTGCAGCAAATCTATTTATCCCTGAAGGTATCAACTCTACTCTCGAACTTAAAATCAGCATTCTCAAAAGCTAACTTGATCTTCTTTTGCAACTTGATTCTTTAATAGCTTGTATGAAATCTTTATCTTTGTACTTGATCTTGAATGTAGATTTCAACCACATAATGTTGCTGACGAAAGTTCTTGAATACGATGATACTGATTGAGCATTGCTTTGTAGAAGACTTGAACACTTGTCTTTATCCTTGAATCTTCATAATCTTTTAGCTCCCCCTCAATCACATATCCATCTCTTGAATGTTGAAGTAGTAAACTTTGATTGTCTGAAGACAATGTCGATTACTCCTTGAGAAGTAATCGCATGCAAATGTCGAACCGACTAATCGCCGATTGATCTTTGAAGTTAATGAATCACTACAGCTTATTCAAAACACTTGATGAAGTAACCTCAATCTTGAATACGATTTATTTGATTCAATTTCTTAGCTAGTATCTTGATTTGTTCCATATATTATGGCTTATATCTTCTCCCCTTTCATATACTTGAATTGACCTTACATTTTCTCCCCAAATATACGAAATAATCTTATCTAGTCTCATATTAGGCAATACAAAGCTTATATATTTTTATTTTTTTTTTTTTTTTACTCCCCCGTCAGATGATTATGATCCATCGTGAGTATCATGACCATATAAGCTTCCAAATAAGCTCCGGGTGAAGAATATCATTTGAAGTTCATGAAATTGAAATCAAAATATTTTCTTTTCTTTCGGAAAATCAAACATTCTTTCCTTTATAACCCAGAACAAACTCCTCCAAATTAACCTAGTATTAAAAGCTCTATTATATTCAATCCACCAAACCAACAAATATGATTGCTAATCAATTCTTTTGAAGGTTAAAAGATACTTTTGTCATATAAGATCCATGAAGAAGTCAATGCTATGTGAAAGGTAGAAATTAGTTGTGTAATGTTGCTATAGAGATGAAATGAAGAATTACCATATAAAGTCCATCTTCCACATTAACCAAGAAGTTTTTTATACATCACAAGATCATCTTTGTAAATTCTCAATGAAATACTTGAAAAATATGATCAAATCAATATCTCGATGATAAGGATGCAGAAATATGATCATGAAATCCAAATAAGCATTGATCTTGTGAACTTAGTGTTATGTTACCCTGGGAAACAGATAACCACTAGATCACTTAGATTACTTAGTTCACCACTTTATATTGGAATCATTTTTCAATCATTTTTAATATACGACCTACTTCACTATGCATGACGTTAGCATTGGTAGGATTTCCATTCGATCATTATGAATACTATTTGATAGTATCACTCCAGTATGTTCTGGCAATGTCACATAGACATGCAATGTCACAAAGACATATATCATTGTACCTATTGTATCATTGATGTTTAATATAAACGTACTTTTGTGTCCTAAAGATATTTTATTGAATATCAAATTGGCTCTAGACTCTTGTGCACTTTTAGTAAGCAAGGACTAGAGCAGAATGTCCTTTATTCAATACCAACATTCTCAGAATGATAAGTCGATAGATTATGCGTTAAATCTCTGTGAGAATGAAACAAATACTTTTTGAGAAGTACTTGAGTGGCTAGGAGGGGTTGTGCATTTGCATCACTGGGTCCATGATGTCTACTTCAATACCAGAAATCAATGAATGAAATCCGATAGATTATGAGTTGACCCGGTTTCTATCCTAGTTTAGGAGAAACACCCTTCATCTTTTTTTATAAGCCTCTTACTTTTCAACTCCAAACTTTTCATTGCTTAACATTCGATCCTTCTTCATCATATTCTTGTCACTTTTGACATCTATATCATTATTATTCAAGTCTTTGTTCATTCAAGCTTTTTATCCTCTTAAGTTCCATTCGTATTCCGAAACTATTTAGATTTGGCCATCCACAAACTCACACCAGACCAACTTTCCTAAATGTGAAGAAGACTCCAGGGTAGATCAATTCCGGTTCTGGAAGATCATAAGAGTATTTTGAGAGTAACTAAATCACACCGTGCAACTCAATCAACATATGCCAAGATAATTCCTTTAGAAAGAATGTCAGTGAAAACCATGATGAAAATCTGATATCGTATCATGAGATTTTGATAATTTCAAGAAAATATAGAACAATCACTCTGTTTGTTTTTGTATGCGATGGCATTTCTTTTCTTGCATACTTTTCTCTTTTTCTTCATGTGCATTCTTGCTGTTTTGAAGCACATGACATATACATTCATTTTTCAAGTATACGAATTCTCATTTTCTCGCTTTCCTTATTTCCGCTCTCAAATCTCTCTTCTGTTTTTCATCATTCTCACAAACTTATATCAAGAAAGAAAAATTTTGTATCTGTAAAAAGTTTTTCAATCATTATAAAGACACTCCCCCTTAACATATGCCGAGAAACATTTTTAACATGAAGCTAAAAACACAAAAATACGGATATGTGAAGGTGAAATGTAAAACAATTTTTCATTTCCGTTTATTTCTGAAAATTTTTCAACAACATATACGGATACTCCCCCTCGAAAAATACCATATCTTCGTTAAAACATTTATAAGGGAGTTCCTCTTTGCACTTTTGAGTCTTTTATTTCTTTAGAAACTTTTCACAAAAAATACATCGATTTGAAGATCTTTTTAAAACTGATTTTATCTTGAAAGTACCACATTTTGAAATTCGAATCGATTGTAACGCATCAACTTGAGATCATTGACTTTTAAAACAACTTGATTTTATCTTTTAAGTACCACATAGAGATTTTGAAAAATATGTACCAATGACTCAAGTCAAAGAAGACTTCTCTTCTCTTTCAAAGACAAATGCACTGACGCGTACATTTTTTTTTCTTTAAAACACGGGTTGTGTACTGACATGTACACAAGCCATCAAATGAAGCTCGGGTTTCATACTAAATTATACGAAAGCCATTATTTGAAGTCCGGGTTTCATACTGAATATGTATGAAAGCCATCAGTTTATGTTCGGGTTTCATACTGAATATGTATGAAAGCCATCGGTTTAAGTTCGGGTTTCATACTGAATATGTATGAAAGCCATTATAAAAACCAAAAATCTTTTTGTGATTTCTATAAAATTTGGTATAACAGAAAATCTTTTTGACTTTTCTAAAATTTTATATAAAAGAAAATCTTTTTGTCTTTTCTAAATTTTATATAAAAGAAAATATTTTTGTCTTTTCTAAATTTTATATAAAAAATAATTTTATATTTTCTAAAATTTTATTAACAAGAAAACATTTCGTGGTAAAGAATTTATGTTTCACGACACATCATGCCCAACTTCTTGACTAAAAACTTAAATCGAGCTTCAGGCAGAGATTTCGTGAATAAATCCGCAAGTTGATATTCAGTACCAACGAAATATAACTCTATTTTTCCTTTTTCAACATGATCCTTTATAAAATGATACCTCACATCAATGTGTTTTGTTCGAGTGTGTTGTACCGGATTGCACGAGATTGCAATAGCACTCTTTGAATCACAGTAAATCGGTACTCTGTCATAGAAGAAGCCATAGTCAGTCAATTGAGTACGCATCCACAAAACTTGAGCACAGCAGCCAGAAACAGCAACATATTCAGATTCGGCTGTAGAAATAGACACGCAATTCTACTTCTTAGACGACCAACACACCAACTTGTCACCTAAAAATTAAACACTGCCAGATGTACTTTTTCGATCTAAGTGACATCCTGCATGGTCTGCGTCTGAATAAGCGGTTAGATCAAAGCCGGAATCTTTCGGATACCAAAGGCCTAAATTAATAGTCCCTTTGAGATATTGAAAGATCCTTTTAACGGCTGACACATGATGTTCATTTGGGTTTGCCTGAAATCTAGCACACATACATGTTGCAAACATTATATCTGGCCTACTTGAAGTAAGATACATCAACAATCCAATCATGCTATGATAATCAATATGATCAACTGGTTTTCCAACTAAATCGAGTTTGAGTTTGGCTTGTTCAACCATGGGAGTGGGAACCGTATCACAATTTTCCATTTCAAATCGTTTCAAAACATCAAGAATGTACTTTGATTGATTTATAAAAATCCCGTTTAAAAATTGATTGATTTGAAGCCAAAGAAAGAATTTCATTTCTCCCACCATACTCATTTCAAAACGTTTTACCATTAATTCTGAAAATTTCGTGCAATATTTTAGATTCGTTGAGCCAAATATAATGTCATCAACATATATTTGAATTAGCATTATATATTTACCCTTCTTTTTAATGAAAAGAGTAGTATCAATTGAACCTTTTTGGAAACCGCTGTCAATCAAGAACTTTAAAAGAACGTCATACCATGCCCGAGGTGCTTGTTTCAAACCATACAGAGCTTTGTCAAGAGCATACACATGATCTAGATATTGTTTGCTGACAAAACCTGGAGGTTGACCAACATACACTTCTTTTTTAAGAATTCCATTGAGAAACGCCGTCTTTACATCCATTTGAAAGACCGTGAAATCCTTATGAGCAGCATATGCAAGAAATAAGCGTATATCCTCAATTCGAGCAACTGGAGCAAACGTCTCATCATAATCAATGCCTTCTTGTTGATAGTATCCTAAAGCTACAAGCCTTGCTTTATTTCGAATAACCAAACTGCTTTCATCTTTCTTATTCTTGAAGATCCATTTGGTTTTGATGATAGTCTTGCCTTCGGGTCGAGGAACTAATCTCCAAACTTTCAATCTTGCAAATTGATCAAGCTCATCTTTCATTGCACTTACCCAATCAGCATCTTTCAAAGCTTCAACCACGTTAGCAGGCTCAATACTACTTAGCAAACATGCAAACAAGCATGAATTTGCTAGTTGTCCTCTTGTACGAACACTCGACTTTGGATCACCAATTATTTTATGAACTGGATGATCCTTAGTCCACTTTTTCTCATGTGGGTAAGGTTGATTGAACGTATGAACATTGGAAGGATCATGAAACGTCGTACTTGTATCAAAGTAAGCATCTTCCAACCGTTCATTAAACACATTATGTGACAAACTTGCCTCATGCACATTATAAACCATGTTATTTGAAATCGATTGAGTATTAGTTGGAGGAACCATTACTTCTTCTGAACATTGTTGAACGTCATCATTCAATGAAGATGAAGAATATTCCTCTTGAAATGATTCCGAACTCTCATGAAAAACTTCTTCTTCGTGCGAAAGAATTTCGTGGTTAGAAGTTTCAACATTCGTTGTTGGAGATTTTGTTTTCTTCGAAGCATCAAAATACTCATCGTAAAAGTTGTGAAATAAATCTTCCAAATCTTTCTTTGAAGTTTTTGTTTTGCTTTCGCATGAGTTTGGAAAATTCAATGGGCGGGTTTATTTTTTCTATAATGGGTCAAATGAGAAAACCATTAGGTAGGTGTTTCTGTAGGTAACCTTTTCAATTGGTTTGTAGCAGAAACTATTTCAATTTAATGAGATATTCATGGGTGCTTGGCAGAATTGAAAACGTGTATTGTAAGTAGTAAAATATCTGTTATTTATGCATAAAATACATAAAAACGAATCTGGAATTGACAGTTTCTTGGTCATGTTGAATGCGTATAAGAATTGTGAAACATGTGTAATATTTTTGGGTAAGTTTCTGATGCTTTGTTTTCAAATGCCTAACATTGTTTATTTTTTCTCATGCCAGTAACCCTCGCTGAAGGTGACAATTGGTTTTTTGTAAACTGTTATGTTAGCTATGTGTACAAAAACTGGTCATAATAAGCTATTTTCTTTGCACAATTACGACTCTTTATTAAGTGTTTTTTGGTGCCTAAGGAACATTCTCTGATCAAGATACATAATGTTTGCAACGAATTCTAGTTGTTTGTAACGAACTTCATTTTTTTATAGGAAGAACATAGTTGTTTGTAACAAATTTCCCACCTATAGTTGTCCTCACTACACTCCTTTTAAACATTTCAGGTTGGTTCTTGTTGTATGTAATGATTGGTATTGAAGCTGCATTATATTTTGTTTAGGGGGGGTCCCCGTTGTACCCAATCCTCCATCTCGTTCGAATGCCTTTTACCAGAGAACCGACAACTTAATGATGAGATCGCTCTGCACCAACGGCTCTATGTTCTGACAGTCTTAATGTATTTTTCTTCTCTTCATGTTTGTTAACTAGAGTAATCATTAGAGGTGCAAAATGTACTGGGTAACTTCACACGGGTTTGGGTCAAAACATGTTACAATGTAGTAAGGGTTAAGTGGGTTGAGCTGGGTCAACCAACAAACACTTTGATCCACTCCCGAAAGTAAGTGATAAAAATACTAGGTTGACAAAACTATAAGGATCAAGGGAGTATAGAGGATTATGTAAAAGGAACAAAACGCGCATAGCTTTCTTGGTGTAGTAACAGATTATTATAAAGACTAAATTAAGAAAATTTATATATTTGACACGATCCATATTTCAACGAGATTGGGCAACTCATACCTACTTTAGAGTTGGCACTCCTTAAATATTCTTATATGTACAATCGTGGGTTCTTAAATGCTGAGATAAGCAAAAAGATAAATACTCGAGAGCAATTGCGTGTCTGTTTATAGTGTTCCCATAGAAAAAGCATAAAGGATACTAAGTATCTACTTTTTCTAAGGCAGAAGCAAATCTAAACACTATTGCCCACATTGCTTTTGTAAACGACTGATTAGCTACTTTTTCGTAGCATTTACAAGCATAAATGATTATTTGTATTAGTTATAAATAAGAATTTCGTAGATGATCTGCATATATGTAATGGCTACATTAAGTTTGGAACACGTGTTAAGCAAATTATATTGTTTCAATATAATTAACAAGATAAGCTCTGTTAGAAGTTTCTGAATATTTGATATTTTTCCGCATTGCCTATTGGTATTAAAGCATGTGATTCACAATGTACCCTGAAGTATTACACTTATTTTCTTACAAACAAGAAGTTAATTATTATCTTGGGATCTTGCAAATATCATCTCATGTAAGTGAAGCCAAGTACCTGATCATATCAAAGCCCTCACTTGTTGTTTCATTATCCAATTATTTTTTCAATTGCTTGCTCAATTAAAGTGATCTTATTTTACTATAAGAAAAATGAAATAATACACCTATAAATCTTGATGCTTATTTTGTGCCAAATTTCCAATTTAAACATTCACATACGGTTTTTAAAAGTTAGTAAATACTTTTGATACCATTGCATATTATTTCATTACTTTCATGTAGATGGGTTTGTTCATGTCAACGGTACTAACCCAATGCACACTTAAGGAAGTAGGATTTGTTCATGTAAGTGATACTTCACTATATCAACATTATTAGGTCAATGGTTTCAACACGATACCTTTTTATGTTTATGGAATTTGCTATGATATTTAGTTGCTGATTGGTTTAATGAGTTTGGAGCTTAATTTATTATGATATTTAGAGTTATAGTTATTTGTCGTCTATGAGTGATAATATGATAATATGATGTTTTTGCACAGGTGTTTGAGATTGTTATAGAGAGCAATATAAAGGTTCTTGCTGAAGTGATTGAGACAAGACGAATTATACCACACAAGTGAGGTACGTGATTGATGCTACTTCCTTTAATCGGTTGTCATTTTTTCGGAAAGAAAACTATGCTTATAAGGGGATAAACATATGTTGTGCTTAATTCATTAGCTCTCTGTGAGAGAGAGATCATGTTCAAAAGTATGTTGAATTCAGTTATATAGAAGGTTCAAGTTAGGCATTTAGTTTGTAATTTCATTACTTTAAGAACTATAGCTCTAAACTTCATACTATAATGCACTCTTAGCTCCATTTTCTTTGGTTTAGTACATTATACCCTTTTGCACCTCTCCAATACTTACAATACTATCGTATATAAATGCTCCGTCGCAACGTGTGGGTTTAAAACCTAGTTTGTAATGATGAATTGGTATTGCAGTTATCATGAATGTATGAACTATTCTAGAAGTAATTTTAAACAATTAATTAGTAACCACGCGAAAAAAGGATCAATCACAATCAGAGGCCGCAGAATCACTAATAAATTAGAAACACTAAAATCCGAAGTGAGCTAATAAGCTTTCAGAGTCATTATACCTAGCATGTTTTGGATCTTAAGCTAGGATTGAGCATGAGAAGAAAGTTATCCATCGGAGCCTATTTCAACAAAAGCCTCCTCCACAATTCTCATCCAATACTGCATTGACAATTATGGCTTAAAGTTCAATGACATTAGCTGCTTTTTTAATCCTCCCGAAACTCTTAACAAAAAAACCAATCAAACCATATCCACAACAAATTCGATAACACCTAACTACTAAAAGTTTCCTCCAACAGATGAAGGGATTCACCCTGAAAACGAATTCAAAGCTAAATCTAATATTTCAAGACTATCAAAAGCAGCAGAACTTTCACCAAACTCAACACTCCCACTAAACTGATTCCCGGACAAATAAACACCTTTCAACCTTAATCGAAACATCCAAACAGGAATACTCCCAGTTAACAAATTCTAACTAGCATCAACAATTGAAAGATTCACACAACTCTCCAACGACTTAGGGAAGCTCCTAGTAAACCGATTCAAAGAAAGATTTAAGCTTTTTAACGATTCAAGATCACCCAAGTAATATTCCCAACACGGTCGGACTTCTTAAACATGTTTGCAGCAGTAGATAATTGATTGTAATTCGTTAAGATGAGTGAGTTCCTTTTCCCAGTTTAAACCATTTTTTGACGTCCAAAATGATACAATCAGAGTATACCTAAAAACCTGAAAAATTGATGAGTTGAGTTAGAATCAGGTAGCAAGTGTAAAAATCTCAAAAGGAATACATGCTGGTATACCTTTGATTTGCAGCTACATAATCTCTTTTAATTTTTTTTCCTATCCAATGATTGAAGATGCATAATGGGTCAGGATTCGAGAGCAAAATGAGTCGAGATTCAAAATAGACTTCTTTTAAATGTGTTTCATTCGTCGAAATTACAAATAATAAATAAATTATATCTATTGAGATGAAGTCTGTAAAACAACAAAGACTCGATATAACCTTTTATAAGTGTGGTCATTATATTAACTGTGACTCCAATTTAGAGTTGTGAAAGTGGATTACCGGATCAGGCTCCGATATTTAATCCAATATTGTAACTCTAAGCCTCTAATCCAAATCCGTCTCAAGCAAGTATGTGTTTTCTAGTTCTTATCATGGTTTTAAAAGATGGTTATTGTTCTCGAAATATATCGCTTAAAACATTCCAACGACATCATACATCATAAATACTTATCAGATCATCCACAAAATGCAGTAGAGAGTTTGAGTTGTGTGAGTTAAAATTCATTAACTATGACTCTCATATAACACATGAAACTAAAGAGGGAGAACATGTTATTATACATGCTATACTCATATGGAATTAATTGCAACTTATATCAGAATCGATGACTTAAAAGTTGGAACATGAAGATGTTCGTATGTACTCAGGTTACAGCTGAACATGGTTGGGTTGAAATCCTCAACATTCTATCTGTCTAACCAAAATAAAGTTGGAGTGGCTGTAGGGGCTCAACAAAGTTCAGTTGAGAGTCTATTATTATCATAGAACATTGATGTCTTGAGCCTTCTCTTTGATATTTCTACTTTTTACGAATAACTTTGAGCTGCAATTTTGTAACATTCATATTATGAAGGTACGAGATATTCAAACTTACATAAAATGCCATTTAAGGTTTCTTTATGCATATGCAGCATGATATCTCATTAAATAAAATAAGATTTTTTTTTTGCTTTTGTTCATGAATCATGACAGTAATGAAAACTAAGTAAATCCTAAAAAGACACTAACCTTGCGATCACGAATATTGTACACAGCCTCATTTGAATCTTTTTCGAGCGCAAGCAATTCTTCAAAGCCTAGATCTTCTAAACAATCGCCCAATCTTTGCCTGACAGAACCCATTAAGGAAAAAAAGATGAAACCAAGACTGTATATATAGCAAAGCATTATAAAGTAGAGTTTGAGTTGATGATACCTAGTTTGCTTCCTTAAATTTCTGTTCACCTCTTACTGCTGTCGTATTTCCTCTTCATTTTCTACATGACATATTAGATACATTTGTGACTGCCTAAACAGTCACCCATGACAGCTTATTTCAACCACATGTGTCTCTCAAGAGAACCTGTAAACAAAGATGTAACCATCAATCACACTATCTAGTCAACCTATGAAACTAAATATGTCGGAAGCTGCATAATAAAAATGTTTAGATTTTGGACCGATGAAAAAACCAATTTGCAATTCATGATCATGATGATTACTTCAGTGTCAAATAGCCCAATATAGAGATACCTTCAATGCAAGCATTGAGATATCCAGAGAGACCTCTAAATTTTTTTTGTATCGACATATTTTAACTTGTTCCCAAACATTATGATTTGTACTTATTTGTTAAATGCATGATGTAAAACCTAATAAAAATGACAATGTAACAACAAACAATAGTTTCTTACTTATTGCCAACAAAAGGCGCTATTCGGGTTTCATATCCGTCATATTTGTTCCTCGCCACACCTTAGTACTTTGAGCCTCCCCTCAAAAACACATTGCCATGACGACGTAATATGTTGATAACATCCAATAACATTACTTTTATAGCATCATTTATCCCATGTAAATAACCTATTTTGTATAATTATTGCAAGAATTGTTACTTAATTGCTTGTATTTGAGAATTGCATTAATTATGGAGTACTTGCTGAAGATTAGCAAAAAGGCACGCATTCGGGAGCTTAAACAAAGACATTTGAAGATTACTGTTCAAACATCCTATATGTCGTATCCATCAAGGAAGATACGACGTATCAGTGCCTACACTTCACAAGAAACCATGAAGAAATAAAGTCCAATATATGGTATCCAGGAGACATCTATACGCCGTATTTAATATAAAGTAATAAAATATTCTAGAAGATATCAAACGTGGTCCTACTGCCAAGAAAACCCTCGATACAACCGTACCATCTCCTCGATACGCTGAATCGACAAAAATTACAAACAATATCAATAAAAACCAAAAATGGGTTTCAGTGTGCTTGATCAATATTTTCGATACTTTAACTCACAAAATTCTATTTTCAGAATTCAAGAAGGCATCAGAGGATCAAGCAAAGCTATAATTCTATAGGAAACACATTTGTAATCTCATACTTAGTATTACTTCGATTTTTGGTATCATTCGTTAAACTCGATTAGTTTACCTTGGTTAGAATTATATACTCTTGTATTGTTATGAATTTGAGGCTAATACCCTTGGTATTTGCATTATTTATAAGATTTTAATGTTTTGGTTGATTTATCTCCAAATGCTTAATATATCCTTTGATTGATCGTTATGCTTATCAATTTATAACTTGTTATACGTGACTTTTGTATGAGACCTAACATTACAACTGTAACTAGTGATCCGACCAAGAAAGAAAGCATCTGGAATAACCACACCATCACATCAATATCACACTCATGCCCCAAAGTCACCCTAAATAAGATACCCACACCCCCAAGATCCAGAACGACCACACACACAAAATTGAGCATTAGTTGGACCGACAGTGTGTGACCGCCTTAGGAACAACGAGTACATTCTTAATCAATTGGTAAAGAGACTTTCCAGTGGACACAAGTAGATACAATTCCATTAAGCAGTAAGTTGGTTAACACTCTACGACTAGGGTTATAAACAAGATCACCATTGCTTTAACCCCTAAGATAGATTATAATCAGCAAATAGGATGCTTTATGCGGATGCGATTAATTGTGATAGAATTCTACGTGTCTAGGTCTTAGGAAGAATTATCGCTTAAGTCTTAAGAATGATATGCCGCCTCGAGATAAGCATTCATTGTACTAAATAAACAAACGAATGTTTTATTGGATTAATCATGGTTAATACAGTTTTCTTATATTTGGCTAGACCGTTCTTCTATCTTTTGTTTGTCTGCTTGCGTGTGTTATTGTGTCTTAAGTTGATCTAAGTTACCTCAAAACTTGTACCAGTCTCTCAGGCTGAAACCCCCTTATCCATTAGAATTAGGATTAACATAGGTTTAGCATAGGTTTAACATAGAATAGAATTAACGTAGTTTAAATTAACATAGTTTAGTTAACCAAAATATTGATAAAATAAAATATTAGTTCTCGCTCTTAGTGATCGACAAATAAAACCGCTAGACTTACCCGAAACTCCCATCCTCTGACACGGGTACACTGCACCCGTATAAATGTGATGTTATAAGTAAAAGTCATCAAAATATAAATTTAAAACTTGAATACTCTAAAATAAACCCTACACGACAACACGATCAAGTTTTTGGCACCGTTGTCAGAGATCAAATTTTTAATCTTAACTTTTATTTAATATTTTGGTTTTTAACATTAGATTAACCTAACCCATAGGATTAGTGTAAAATTATTTATATTTGTTTTTAATTATTTGCTTGTTTTATTTGTGTGTTTGTTTTGTGTGTTTTAATTATTTTCTATACACTGTTCTGGTCGATAACCTGATACGGCGTATCCACTTCAATTGAATGCGGCGTATCTAAATTTCTTTACCAATACAACATATCCATTCAATAGATTGATATGGCGTATTTAGATCATTTGAATACGGCGTATCGATCGTCTGATACAGTAACAGAAGCTGTTTTTTCGCATTCAATTTTCGTATTTCTGTGTTTTCTCTCTTCCGAGCCTATCCCACTGATTGTTTATCCTCTGTTTTAGGTAGTGTATGACAAGGAGTTCAACAAAGGAACTATTAATGCCTTTTAAGGATCCGAAACAAGAATTTCGATCATCTAGGAAGCTTTTCAAGACACTAAGTCTTGACGAATCAAGATCGCTTGAATATAATCTATTTTCTTATCTAGAAGAGAATTCTAAGGAAGAAGTTGGCAAAACAATGGCGAAAACTATGGAACAATACATGAGCAAAACCCGAGCTGACTATGGATCAAGAATTGCTAGGCCTAAGATCTATGACAAAGATCACTTTAAAAAAAAAAAAAAAAAAAAACATAAAAGGCCAAATTTTCTACTGTAACACGATACAAACACCTTCAGCGGTTCGGATCATGAAGATGCGAATGAACACATTTAGAAAGTTCTAGAGATTGTTGACTTATTCTATGTTCCTAATATTACTCAAGATCAAGGTAATGCTTCGAGTCTTCCCTATGTCCCTAACTGGATTCGTTAGTCGTTGGCTAAGAAACAAACCATCTGGTTCGATTAAAACTTAAGAAGATCTAAAAACAAAATTTCTAAGCAAGTATTACCCACCTGCTCGAACTGCAAAGAAAATAAAGGAGATCAACAACTTTCAGCAAGAACCCGATGAAACCCTTTATCAAGCATGGGAGAGATTTAAAGAACTCTTGATGAAGTGCCCTCAACACTACTTGACGAAGATGGAGGAGGTGATCTTGTTTTACAATGGATTAGAAGTTCTGACTAGACAAATTCTTGATTCTAATGGAGCCATACCAACTAAGACAGTTGCTGATGCAAAAGTAGCCATCCAATAGATGGCAGAATATTCTTAAAAATGGCACAATGGAACATCTAGGACAAGAATTACTGAAACTTCTGATGGATTGGCTGCAATTCAAGCACAACTCAATAATCTTGGAAGAGAAATCAAGAAGGTGAATAAAAAGGTTTATGTTGCTTAAGTGGGATGTGAGCAATGTAAAGGACCCCACTACACCAAAGACTGTCCACTCAAAGAATAAGGTAAAACTCTTGAAGAAGCTTATTATACTCAGTTTGGTGTACCCTTCCAATAAGAAGGGCAATATAAAGCAGCAACTCTGGGATTCTACCAAAGAAATAATGCAAATCCTTCGTATCAAGAACGAAGAAAATCAATGAAAGAATCACTGAGCAATTTTATGAGTGAATCAGCAAAGAGACATGAAAAAAACTCCAACTTGATCAAGGAAATTCGAGCTTCTACTGACGCTGCTATCAGAAACCACGGAGCCTCGATCAAAACTTTGGAGATTCAAATCGAGAAAATGAGCAAGGTAATATAGGAAAGAGAATTTGGAGGTTTACCTAGTTCTACTGAGACAAACCCGAGGGATTATGTAAAGTCAATCTTGACTACTGTTGAAACTGAAACGGCCCCGATACGTCGTATTAGATCCTCCCAATACGCTGAATCGGCCCAACAGAACAGAAAGCTGATTCTCGAATCAAGACAAGAGACTATTCTGTTTCCATGTCATTTGAATGTTAATTATAGTGGATGAAAGTGATCTTTGGACCAAATACAGGACGTATATTCCATATAGTAGCACATTTCCACAACGATTCCCTACCTCGAAAGGAAAAAGACCCATGAAGTTTTACTTTACCCTGCTATATTAATAATGTTTGTTTCGAAAATGCCTTTGCTGACTTAGGAGCTAGTGTAAGTGTCATGCCTCTCTCGACCTACCTTAACTTAGGTTTAGGCGAATTAGCTCACACTAAGTTGACAGTTGAATTAGCAGACATAATAATGAAACATCCCAAGGGAATAGCTGAGAATGTACTAGTAGGGTTTGGTAAGTTTGTTTTCCCCGTAGACTTCATAATACTAGATATGCTCGAGGATGTCAAAGTACCCTTGATCCTCAGAAGACCATTTTTGTCTACCGCCTATGCTAAGATTGATGTGTTCAAAAGAAAGATTACTTTGAGTAGGGTATAGAAATATAATTTTTAAAAAGTGTAAAATTGCTAAAGTTTGATTAAGAGGTGGTCTACATTTTAAGTTTTGAGAGCATGTGTGGAATCAGATTTAGAAGCTAGGCTAATGGGAGACGACTTTGTGTTAAATAGATTCGTTAGAAAACCTTTAATATGGAATTACCATCAAAATTAAAACGAACTAAAATCGTGCCATAAAACTTAGGAGAGATCAAGTTGATGATTTGATGGCCACCATTAAGGAAGGTGAGGTAATTGATAAACCCACGATTAACAAAATCAAGACTAGGAATAATGCAGTTATGGGTGAGTTCCCCAAGATATATTGACTTTGACTGGAAGATCCATATTGATTGTGCCTACAACTTAAGATTTTCATGCATGATAGGTTTTGAACATGTAAATGCTAATTTTTCCTAATTTTGTCTGTTAATATGATCTAAAAAGTTCTACAATTCTATAATAAAGGAAAATTTTGAATACAAAGGAAAGAACATAGTCAGAGCTTTTATGAATGTACCTATTTTTGTCAGAAAATTTTCTGTTGTAACTTATTTTGCAGTAGTGGAAAATATAGATGGCTACCGAGATCAAGACATGGGAGATGCATTTTTTGGAGAACCATTCCGTGCAAAAAAAAAACTTCATGTGTGGAAGCAAGAAGGTTTGATGGGTTAATCCTCTATGCCACAATGTAATGGATAATTGTAAACTTACAAAAGGCGCTATCAATCAGGATGTTTAAACACCCACACACCAAATGCCCAATGACATAACAAGATCAGACCAATACATAAATGGGAGTGTGCCTGACAGCTGAATGGAATCTTGCATCAGTAAACCAAAATGCTACAAGAGAAACTACCATGTGTGGTGAACATAGGACCCAAAATATAAACTGAGCTGCGAAGATGGAAGAATGGCTCACACGCGGGCACATAAGTGCATGAGATGGAGTAGAAGAAAGCTGAAGAAAAAGTCAAAACAAAAGACTAGCTGAAAAGAAAAGGAGGTGGTGCTTCCTAGGGAGACAAACCCATACAGTTTATTAAATTTATTAATATTTCCCCCATCGAGTCTAGTCTTCCCAGACAAACAATAACGGCTTATCCATCCAAATCCATACCATACGACTATTTGAATTTCTGACATAAACATTCCCTATTATTTTTATTTTTGGAATAAAGAAAAAAAAAAAAAACTTTATGTCAATCTGTCAAAACGGCTAGACATCAAGCCCAAGTATACGTGCAAAATTAGCATACACTGACTCGAAGATCCTATATTACATGTCAAACTATACACGAAACCTGGTTATTGATACAACGTATTGACAAGCAGTACAGATATAATGTGAAATTATATAATCAAACTCCTGAAGGAAACCTAGATAGGATTTTGCATATGTTTTCCAAAATTTTATGTGCATAGGGACCTATCAGGAAAAAGAAATCTACAACGTATTAAACCTAAGTGAGTTTGTAGTACATGTTCTATTTGAAATCCCTACTCCTAACAACCCACCAACAAATCAAATAAACATGGCTTATAAAACTCAACTTGGGTATTACCCGAGCAGACACCCCCCTTCCTGTTCTAACACTTACTCCAACTATAACCCACCAACCCGTAAATATAAAAATAAATCACACACCCCCCCTTGCATAATACACCAAAGCCTATCTTTTTCATTTCCTAACTCCCTAACCAAGACCAACAAAAACCCTCAACCCCATCAAAGCCCAACATCACCCAAAACCCCCCCCAACCTACCAGCCAAAAATACTCCAACCCTTAACCCACCCATCCCCCCACCCCCAACAACCTCAAAACATCTGCATCATCCAACACCTAAAACCCCCATCAGGACCCCCAACCCCCCCCCCACATCTATATACTTGAATCATAACACGACAAACTCCCAATTCCAAGTAAAAAACACAACGAGCCCAACCTCATCTAGCAGGCAAACTCATTCGTCGCAACAACCCAATGTACATCAAACAACCACGTCAACCCCCCCCCCCCTGCCAACACATAAGAAAACAAACCACCCACCAGCATATCAGACCTTTACTTAAAAGACCAACAATAATCAAGGGGACCCTAAAACCCAAACACAACTCCTCCCAACCCCCCACCCCCCCCCAAACCCGTCATCATATACCCCCTACACTCATCTAACTCGGTACGACTTTATTACTCCCCACACAGAGAGGTCCAAAACAACCTCACATCACACCTAAAACCCCAAATACACAAACCAGTGGATTAAACATCAGCAAGTACCGATACAATTGCGACATGTTTAGGGTGGCGGGGGGATACAGCCAGCTCTACTGGTCCCCCCAGGAAAGTTGAATGAAACAAATACCCTAATTAATACACAATACATCCCAAGAAGAATGAAAAGATATAAAAGCTTAACAAGTCCAAAGATAAAAAACTCGTAATAGCCATTTAAATACAAATCATGTTGAATGAAATGAATACAGTATCCATGACAATACAAAACTCGAAGTCGACATATCAACTTACAGAACTTAGGATGACACTCCCAAATAGCCCTAGACACGATAAATAATTATATCCCTGTCTAAATAACTCATCTGCCTAAATGCAACTTTAGTTATATATATAATCTATCTTAGAGAATAACCTCCTATTATCAAACCAGATAAAAACCCTCGCCCCCCTTGTCCCAAAACACCCCCCACATAACCCCCCATCAATAAATCTCCCACGTCCGCTCGTATAAAAACTCACCATGCCTATGCGCCACCAATACCACACAAATAATCAGTAATTAAGAGCATTAATGCAGACCACAAAACGGGTACCCAACCGGTCCACACTACTGCTCGTAAACCAAAGACCAAAGACCTCCCGAACATATATCACAATATTACGCGAACACATACACACTATAATGATCGGCTATCCCCGGAAACTAGATAACAAGTATCCGACACCCAATACACTATAATGAAAGATAGTGAACTCATAACACACACAAAAACTGAAAGAAATAGGAAGAAAAACATACATAAAAACAAACCACAATAAATTCAGAAAACGATTTTAAAACAAACCACCCAACCCCTAACAAACCTAAGTTCACCACACCCGATTGAAATACCCACACCCATTATAAATAAACAAATCTGTCAACCAAACAATAAAAACGCACCGAAAAAAGAGAGTAAAATTACATGATTTCTTCTAATTGACTACGTGACCAATGTCTTGACCTGGTTGGCAGAACTTCTTTTCTAAATTCGTCTTTAGTGAAAATATGTATAAAGAAAATGATATTACAGACTGAAAACTCATTTATTGAGAATCTTCTATTTATAGTGACAGAAAAAGACTCGAAATGCCCCGCCGTACCAGCAAGGTCCAATACGGCGTATTGGTCAGGATTCATGGAGTGCGCGCTACGCATTAAATAAATCATTGATTATCATTTCCCAAATTTACTTATTTATTGTAATCTCTTCAATATTTTACTTCATGGATAAAACGGCGTATTAGACGCAAGGATACGCCGTATTGTGAATTTGGTCAAACGCATTTTCTTGTGAAGTCTTGGCGCAGATACGCCGTATCTCTTAAGTTGGATACGGCGTATTGGTGAAATTTCAGCAATCTTCAAATGTCTTCGTTTTTAGCTCTAAATTATGCGCCTTTTAAGCTGACCTTCACAAAACACTCCTGAAATACTATATTTAATCAACTATTAAAGCAATTAAAGTACCAAATAATGCAATAATAATATAAAAGTTGGGCAAAATAGAAGGGATAATTAAATAATAAAAGTGATGTTATTTGATGTCATCTATATCCCCCCCACTTTGAATCATTACATGTCCTCAAGTCAGACTTTTAGAAAAAGTTACAGTTTATGAAAAATTGTTCACCAACCGAAGATTGAGGATTTTCCCGTTAAGCATCGTTTTTGTCCTAATTCACCTGTACATAAACGAGCTCCTCACGAAATAATGTGAAATTGAAAAACAACAGATCACTCAACTAATCTAGGGTGTAACATTTAAGTAGTACGCTTAATTGCTCGATCGTGATTAGCTTCGTATCATAGGCTTGGCAAGGATACACATCTCCACCGTTAAAGCTGAAGAAGAACAAGTCAAAATCTAAATTGGGTTAAGAAGGCTTACGGTTGATCATTCAATAATCTTTCACCATAAGTACCACACCAACAAGGCAGCTGTATCCTACATACACGACCATAACGACATAATAGACATATACAATCCGAACACATCCCTGTTCATGTTTAACCAGCGGTTAGGATGAAGAATGATATAGGGTAGGGAGCTTCTAACTTTCACCAAAAGTCATCATCCAACAAGGCAGCTGAGACATGCATACATGGCCGTAACGACGGAATAGACATGCCGATGTGTCGTTGTATAGGTGTTATTTATGATTATAAGGTTTTACATTTATATTTAGCCGACTAACCTAAAGACAACACTTTAACGGGCAGAGTACCCGGTCAAGATGTAGCTTCGTGATAAGTAGGGTGTCGGACACTAAGAGTGAGAGTTAACCTATTGCTCTATCAGTATTTTATTCTATGTAGATTAGTCTAATTACTGGTTAAACCTATGCTATACATATTTACTAGAGGTAAAAGGAGGGTTTTCAGCCTGAGAGACTGGCACAGGTTTATGGTGACAAATATCAATTCTAAGTACAATACACACTAAAGCGAATAAACACAAGACAAAAGAGCAGAACGAGCCAAATAATAGAAAACTGTATTAAACCATGTAAATCTGATTAAATTTCTGGTTTGATTACTTAGTGCAAAAATGGGCAGCTTATCTTGATGCGACATATCATTCTTTAGACATTTAGGCGTACTTCTTCCCTAAGACATAGACAACGAGACAAATCCTATCACGATTAACGCATCAGCATAAAGCATCCTATAGTTTAATTATAATCTACCATAGGGAATTAAAGCAGTGGTGATCCTGTTAATACCCTACCCATTAGGAACTTTACCCCCACTTATTTCTGATGTTGTTTTAATAACACTGGTAGTCCACCACCAAAATCAATACCAATTAATAAATAAACAATACTCATTGAACAATTATCGGGTCACCTGCCGGTCAACTAAGCTCATAATCAAAGAATAATGATAAGGTGTCATTTGTGATCTTATTGGTCCGGGCATATAAAACACAACATGGAGAGCCATCCCGGCATCTAGGTTACTGGTTAGGTCTCCCTAGACCCAGTTGAATGATAGGTCGCATGTACAAGCACATAAACAAGTATAAGACGATAAACATAATTAAACTACAACGATAAATTAAACAAAGCCAGATTAAAACAAACCAAACATTATAATCTTCATTAACATGGCTAATACCCGAGGGTATAAGCCTACAATCATTGTCATTATTACAAACGTAATCAAACAATTAAAAATCGAATGATTAAGAAAGTAAGAATTACACGATGTCTTTTATAGAATTAAGAGTAGTGCTCGACCTTGGTTGCTCTTCTTGGCTTGAGAAATTCGACATTAGTTATATACTATACAGAGAATGTGATATTCCACACTAAAACTTGTTTTTGAGTCTTGTATTTATAGTGTCTGAAATACTCCTAGATACGCCGTATGGCGATGAGTGGATACGTCGTATAGGGGTTAATTTCCTTGGAGTCCGCGATAAGATCAAATCAATTAAGATAATTACCATTAATCATATTAAATGCGTATCTTTGACTGATGAACAGATGTGCATACGACGTATTGGTTGTAGTGGATACGCCGGATTGGGAATTGATCATTATGCGTTTCTTGTGCTGAGCTGGCGCTGATACGCCGTATCTTCATTGCTAGATACGGCGTATAGGTGCAGAAAATAGTATTCTTCAAATGTCTTTGTTTAAGCTCTAGAATCGCGCCTTTTTGCTTCTTCTTCACAAGTGACTCCATAATTACTGCAATAATAAAAACTTTAAGCAATTAAGTACCAATATGTTGCAATAATTACATAAAAGTAGGTAAAATATGTGAGATAAATGATAGTAAAGTATGACGTTATTTGATGATATCAAATATCCCCCCACTTGAATCCTACTCGTCCTTAAGTAAACTTTAGAAAGATTATGAAAATGTATCCCAACCGAGGTTAAGAATTTTTCCATTAAGCATTTCTTTTATGTTCAGATCACCTGTACAAAACCAAGCTCCTCATGAAATATGCAAAATGAAATCACTCAGATCACTCAACTAATCTAGGGTGTATCATTTTAGTGGTACGCTCATTTTCTTAGTCGTGATTAGCTTCGTATCATAGGCAGTGACAAGGATACAAATCTCCCACCTCTAAAGCTAGAAGTTAACGAGTCAAACGGTAAAATTAGGTATTTTATTAAAGCTCGGGTTTTAAATCATTCTCATTGAGATGAAGAATGATATAGGGTGTGGAGCTTCTGACTTTCACCGAAGTTCATCGTCCAACAAAGCAGCTAAGACATGTATACACACCCGAATCCACGGGATAGACACACATGCTTGAACACATCCTCATTCGAGTGGATCCTAAGGTTACTCATCAGGAAAGGGAAGTAAAATGGTTGTTAAATAAAAAATAACAAAACAAATAGATTAAAGCCAACAAATAAGGTGCGGTTGCTAGTAACCTTCTCCCGACCGTCCCATGATGAAGACTCGATCATATAAACAGACGTCTCGATCATAGACATGACAATGACAACCTAAGTTGACGTTCCCATAACGGTCAACTTCCCTTACATCCCTAAAACTTTTACATACTTTTACAAATAAGTGCTGATATCGGCCACTTTACAAAACTTTACATCGTCGATCTTTTCAAATGATTTCTTCGGTGTAGGCTCAATGAATCGACTATCATACATCATCTTTTTTTTGCTAATACATCATAAATCTCGGTGTAATTCACCGTCTTCACTATCATCATCTGTCCGGTTGATCTTTCCTTTTAACTTTTCTTCTTCGGACATAATACATAATTGCGAAAGTAGCAAAATACACGAGCTACAAAACATCCCCATTGCATTGTGCAATTTTCCCGACCATTACACAATTGGGCTTATTTCCAGCTTATTTATAAGCTGTTTTTCAAAATTCTTATTTTTTCTTGCATTCTTTATAGCTTAAAGTATTTTCCTGCATTTTTCCATAATTTTAATAATTAGTTTAATATTTTTTAACATTTAATTTAGATTAAAAGTGTTTTTAATTCATAATAAAAAATATAAAAGTCAAAAAAATATAATTCTTTTTTTATATTTTATTTTATCATTTAGGATTTATAAAAATTAAAATTTTTTTGTTAGGGTTAAAATTTTAGGCGATTTTGAGTTTTCAAGAACGGGTTTTGAGGTAGTTATCGTTATTTTGTGTTTTAGGCCTGTTTGCTATCGTTTTTTTAGCGTTTTTTGCCTTTACTTGTTTTAACTATTATTAGTAGAAAAAGTAACCAAAATCCAATTTGTGATATTCAAGCATAAATTCCAAATGTTAACCTCGATTTTTCAAATTGACTCCGTTCGGGAAAACGCACTCGGGAGGTTTTTAGGGATTTTACTTTGGGTAAAAGTAATTATCCTTTAAAAAGCATCTTGGAATATTTACTTCTAATTATATTATTGATATTTGTGATCTTATTTATTTAGGTATTAGTATATTTATATATATTATATATATTATATATATTATAATATATAGATATATATATTTATATATATATATATATATTAAAGCAAGAATCAATTTTTGCGCCGTGCTGGGGGGGGTGTGTGTTACGATTACTGTTTGTTTGAAGATTAGTGTATTGATGACCTTCCTCTGAAGTTATCGCTTTCTTTTGTGAATTTTCTAAGTAATCAAAAATACAAAAATAATTGAAAAAAAAACAAAATCAAACCGTTGTGTATTGTGAATTCGGGCTTACCTCTTAGATTTACAACACTATAAGAGAGGTATAAGGAGGGAGGTCGATTACGACTTTTGACCCGAAAGGAGATGGTTTTGTAAAACGGTTGGGCTTACCCGTATCCTCTGCTTCTTTGTGTGTTTTCTAAAGAGCTACCGTACACTCGTTTGATTATCGGTTACCAAAAATATTTTTCTTTTATATTTATTTTCAGAAAAAGCCTAATTATTTTCTGAAACCATTCCATTAAAGTTCGGTATCTCTTTATCCTCATACAGTTTAAATTATCTCTTATAGTATGGCATTTAAAGAATGTTCGTCTTGTGGAGCTTTGTATAATAAAGATCATTGTTGTTCCGTTGACACTTTTGTTTGTGATCCTAATGAAACACTCGATAGTCTAAACAATTCCTTCTAATTGTCCTATGTGGAGAACACGATTGATGTATTAGTATGTCGACCTTGTGCTTTTGTGTGAAAGTGTTTGAATGAAGTTTGTTTTACAAGTTGTGATGAAAATGATTATTTCAACAAAAATATTTCAACCCACCTCAACAAACCCAAAACTCATCTTCCAAGTCACTCAATGATAATACTAACTTTGTTGATAGCCCTCAAGAACCAATTGTCGAAAATCAAGACCCCGGTGAAAATTTTGCACAAAATTCTTCACAAAGTCCTCCACAAATCACCCAAAATTGTTGTTACGGGTGCGGCGATTCGTTAGACGGTTTCTTTTGTCAACGATGTACTTGTGAGTCTTGTGGGAACTGTGCTCATTATGGTTACTATTGTCCACCGCAAGTTCCGATTATATCTCTATCCGGAACCTTGCGCAATCCAAAACTGGTGATGAGTTCCCAAAAAACTTCACCAAGTTTTCAACAACTATATCTTTATGTACGTGCCAACGGTGTGGTTGCTCAATCAATGTGATGGAGTTTGTTTTTTTGTACTTATGTATAAGGAGGGGAACACAATCATTTTTCAACTCGCTATTTTTTAACGTATTTTCTCACAAATGTTTCAAACCACCTCCACAAAATTCATCAACTTTTCATCATCAATATTTGTTGTGAAAATTGCGGGGGTCCTCATGAGTGAACATCTTGTCAACCATGAATGAAAATTATTATTGAGCCAAATTTTTTGCTATAATTTCTATTCTTTATTTTGACCATTTTCATTGCTACTTGAAATCCGTCATTCATCAAACTCCTTCTTGAAGAATAGTATAGAATGAAGTACGAATTGATTTTTAAGCTTTGGAGATGATAAATATTCGGCAAAAGAAAAGAGCAAGAATGAGAAAGCGAATTGCGGGTTACAGAGCTAGTGGCTAAGCTCGATATTGGAGATTCCTTTTGCAATGATGATGACGAAGAGAATACTATTGCAAATCACACCCGTCTTATTTTTTTTATTACCCCCCCGGGGGGGGGGGGGGGGGGTAACGTGGAACCGATACTTCTTCTAAGTATGGGGAATGCATCTTAGCACTATTCCTGAAAAGGAAGAGTCTAGTGTTAAGGAATTTGTCCCAATCCCAAGTGAGTTCGAGGATGAATGTAAGTGTGATGTGATCCGATTGTGATGATTCTCAAAACAACAAACTTTTTAACGTTTTCCAATCCTCTTTCGGACGCATTCTTCCTCTAGTTGATGGACGAGTCATGTCATGAGGCGGTTATTCACGAAATAGTTTTAAAGCTTATTCGAACCTCTTTTTGATCATGAGAGGAAATATTTTAGTGAGTTTTAATCCTGAATACAATAATGAAGACCTCGATTTCTACTCGAAAATGAATCGTTTTTGATATGCGTCTTATCTTCTTGGATTCATTTACTCAATCGTGTTACTTTGATGGCTTTTCTCCAAGATTGTTCTTCTTCGATGAGTTCGCCGATGAACTCATAACAATTCCTCCAAGAATACGTTAAATAGAGAGCAGAGGAATATAATTAGCCTTTTTTGTTGAGATTGCTTTCACGATAATCATCTCTCTGTCGACCGGGAAGATTTTCATGCTAAATCACAATTACGATCATCGGAGTCTCTTCCACATTTCTATCCCCTTGAGGATAGGCGACTCTTTAGGGAAAAGGTGAAGCATCGATATACTTTCCCAGTCCGGATGACTCAATACCACCGGGTATTGAGAGTGATGATTACGACTCAGAAGGTGATGATAATTCTACTTCCATTCCCGAGTTCGAATCATTTCATGTTGATTATCCTGATTTGGGAGATTCAACCATTGATGTGGTGGAAGACATCCCCGTTGATGTGCCTAATATTTTGCCCACCCATCCCACCCTTCATATGGATTTTGACTTAATTCTTTCTCATAATGATCTCGGATCTGATCTTGATGTTTCTTCTCCTTCCGGAGATAGAAACAAGATTTACGATCCAAGGATATGCATCGAAGTCGAATCCACGAGATTTCTTGCTACTCTTTCCCCCGTGATTGATACTTTACTTCCATTTTCATCTGAAAATGAAGACAAAGTTTTCAATCACGGTGTTCTTGCTTCAAAGGAGAATTTCCTCTTCTTTATTACTTCGGGGCTTTATGCTTCCGGCTTTTTCATTATGAAAGCCCGTATTGGTTTGATTCATGGACCTTAACTTTTAATTATCTTGAATGTTCAGTAGTTTCTCAATTTCTATCCCTCCTTGACCAGTCAAGTATGAGGGATTGAGTCAGGCTCAAGGCTCGGTTAACACAAATA
Source organism: Tanacetum coccineum (assembly GCA_026074375.1). NCBI lineage: Eukaryota > Viridiplantae > Streptophyta > Magnoliopsida > Asterales > Asteraceae > Tanacetum > Tanacetum coccineum. Next base: position 22,976 of record BQNB010015255.1, on the reverse strand, counting down.
AGGTTCTACGTGGGTGGAAACCCATGCTTATCCTTATCGTTTTATTAATGAATAAGTTTGTTGTGAGGAGGCTCGCCTCTACCTTTCTCGTGTTTTGTGGTTTTTGTTGTATGTCTAGGATTGCCCAGGATTTTGAAGCCTCTCGTGCTCGTGGTTTTGTCCTTCGTTCACTCAAGTTCAATCCTCAGCTTCATTTAGGGGAATCCATATCTACTTTTATCGACTAAGTGTTATCTTTATGAATTATAATAAAGGCTTAAGATTTACGTAGTGACCATTCTTAAACATTGGAGGACAATGTTCATTCTAGTATTGGGGGGGGGTGGTCTTTCGATTTGATTGTGCCGAGTCGTGTTTTTGCGTAATTCCCGTTTTTTCCACCAAAAATACAAAAATTTAAAAAATTTAAAAATTTTCAAAAACAAAATAAGTGTTTTATCATAATTTTGGCTTTCCTGCTGGCTAGAATAAGAATAAATTTTGACTCGATCGAGCGTGTTGAGCTCTAGCTTGTCCCTTAACTTTTAGACTAAGCATTCGCGAATCTTTTTATTAAAGATTTTAAATTTGCGAAGAACGAGAAATGATAGAGTTAATTATGAGTTAGATGCTAAACAAGGATTAGTTGGAAATAGATTAAGGGTCATATGTGTAGTTTAGGGCTTTTCTCTCCAATAAGCTTCTGAGGACTATTATTACGTGCTTCTTCGAAATTTAAAAAACTTAAAATCAACTAATTTTTGAAGTATGGTCGATATCAATAATTTTAGTTTTAGTTCAAATTTATACTTAAATTTTCTAAAATGAAATTTTCTCTATATCATGGTAATATAAAGTGTAAAAAAATGATGATAATAAAAAAATTGTGGGCTAATAAAAGTTTACTGCATCTTGCCGGCTCACAACCGATGTTGCAGCCTTCTAAAAGGTCGAGCGTTTCCTTAGTTTAAAGGATGTATAATTATATTAAGTGTAATAATGTGATTTAATAAAATATAGGGAAAATAACCTTTCTTAAATTTAAATATGCTTTTGAACTAAGACTATTTCGTTTTAAGTTGTGATTTTATGTATAGACGAGAATCTACGGTTTTGAACCAAAGGTCCTTGGAGTTCGATATAGTCTTTATAGGTGTAAAAGCCTGGTCACTTAGCCGCAAGGTTGGGATGTGCCGAGACGAAAGTCGCTACATGGGATGATCTCGCCTTCAAATTTATTACTTTTGGGTGGAACGTGAAGCATAAAAATTTTGCAAAACATTTTATCTATGGTTGAAATTCGAAATAAGCACATTCACCTAAGATATAATAATTGTCGGGAGCGAAAAGTTTCATAAGGTATAAGTATGAGTAGTGTTAGCATCTTAACTTATATTTAACGGTGATTTCGTTTTAAGCTTGGTTTGGGACAAGTAAAAAGTCGGGGATGATGAATTTATTCTTTTGGGCATTTTAGGATTAAAGTGCATCTTATTCCATGACCCTAAAGTTATAAAAATAACGAAAGTCAAACGTTCTAGTTAGTTGCTTAATAAGAAAAGTATGAAAAATAAGTCAAAAATGACAAAAAAAAAAAATAATGTTTAAAAAAAAAAAAAAAAAAAAAAAAAGAAAGAGGAAGATAAAAAAAAAAAAAAAAAAAAAAAAAAAAAAAAAAAAAAAAAAAAAAAAAAAAAAAAAATGTAAAAAAAAAAAAAAAAAAAAAAAAAAAAAAAAAAAAATAAAAAAAAAAAAAAAAAAAAAAAAAAAAAAAACAAAAAAAAAAAAAAAAAAAAGAAAAATACAAAAATATGTTTGGTAATAAGTGTAGATTTATAAAAATGGTCAAAATGGGGCTTTTCAAAACTAGTGTTTCTTTAATTCGCCTTGATGAACACTTAGCTACTTTTTGAGGTAATTAGTCGAGGGGGATTGAGATTCTTGGTTTTCTAAAGTGTTTACTTATAGCATTGCGTGAGTACACGACAATATCTTAGTATGGGGGATTTTGGTATGTGCTTAAATACACATACTTTTTACCTAATAAAACGACCTCAAATGACAAATAACGAACATAAAATGCCAAATATATGATTGTTTTGTGTTATTTACTGTGCATGTATCGGATATTAACATAAGCACAAAAAACAAAGCCAAAATCAACAAAACCAGACACAGGAATGGAATGAGCGTGAAAAAGTCAAAGTCAACGCCAAAAAGTCAACCGAAAGTCAACCCCGCAAAGTCAAATTCAAGCCAAGCCAAAAATGAAGAAATTATCAGGCCAATCCGACCTATTTTATTGGCCAAAGTCAGCCCAATATGCCATGAGACACAGGTTATTAAAAGCATTAAAACATTGGGCGTATTAAATATTAATCTGCAAAAACTGCGGCCAATACAAACCAGCCCAATAAGTCTTATACAAGAGCTTAACGTGCTATTGATGAAGGCGTTAACGGTTTTTCCATATTCTTTGGGACTAACTTAGTTAGTCCTGTGAAGGACTTAACCTAGCAACAACCACCAAACAAAAAGGGCCAACATTGTCACTTTTCAAACCCAAACCCATAAAACTAATTCTCGCCTAATCCACTGTTCATCATCTTCATTCCCCTAAACCATAATCACCCATTAATCACCTCAATCGTAATTCCCTCAAAGCCCTAAATCCCATAATCCATTCACACCTGTTAACTTCAGTCATATCCTTTGTCAAGCCAAAAAACCACTTTTCTCGCCACAACCTAATACGTCACTATCCAATCCTTTTCCCCAAACTTACACCCCTGCAACAAAACAGCAAACCCTTCACCCCACATCTTACCTCACACTACAAACAACCAAATTCCACCTTGGCGATCTAAAGAATTCTCATTGGTTGATGTTTATAAGGCAAAATCAAGGGCTGAGATTGATTGACTTGGTGAACAAGACAAATGAAGGGTTAAGATGATGACTTTGAAGTCTTCTCCAAAAACACAAGGAAGCACAATGTGCATTAGAATTTTTATATAAATAGGGCTTATTTTCAGTTTGTAAAGGGGTAACTTAGGAGTAGTGTAAAACTTGTTTTTAAATTATTTTACTTATTTGTCATTTACTTTTATTGTATGTTCAAGTTCAAGCATTGTAATCTTTTTAAACTTAATGAAATTTTAGTTTTAAGGTTTATACAAATCTGTCTTTTTAAGCTTTATGCAATCAAACTTATTGGTGTTTACAAGTTCTGTTTATAAGCTTTTATAAGCTTATACATCCTCTTAGACTCATTCAAGTTTTAAAAAAAGGTTTTAGTAAGGGTACTGTTACATTAACCAAGATTGGGGTTATTAGCTTTTTGGATGATAAGCTTACAATGGAAGAGCTTATGGGTATTTACTGGCTTATTTGGATAAGCCAGAGCTTGTTGATAAGCTCATTGAGCATTGTTAGCCTTGTTTAGTGCAAAGGCAGTTGTAAGTTCTAGATTTCATTTTTCAGCTAAAATCTTGCATTAACTATTCCATTGCTTATCTTTGTTCATTTTCTTGCTTATATTTGCTTAACTATGCTTATTATGTCTTTTTATTTCTTATTATGCTTTATGTGTAGGTTAGAAACAATTTGTTTAAGTTTTTCATAAATCGGCTTGTTTTTAGCTATTTTGAGCTTTTTCTTGTTAGCTTATCTATAGTGCTTATAATCTGTTGAAAAGTGCTTGTTTATGCTTCTTGTTTCTAGCTTATAACTTGTCTTTCAAAATCTTGGCTTAAATCTCTTTTTTTATAAGTTAAAATGAAAAATCTGTTTTTTAAAGGGGTGTTTGGCTAACAGTACTAACCTTATGGTTAGTACTGTTTGACCATTTTGGTTCACAAAAATCAGTTTTGATTCTTTATAAATCTGTTTTAGATCAATTTGAGTTAAGTTTTAATCATTTTAGGTTGTTTATTCGTTTTCTAAAGAGTAAATAGTAAAAAAAAAAAAAAACAGCAGATCTGTGAAAGTTTTTGTTCTTAATCTGTCTTTTCTTTTGATTTTAAGATTCAAGGTTTTAGAATTGTGTTTTTGAGCTTATAATGCATTCAAAATGAGTGTTAGAATCTGGTATCACAAGCTTTAGTACTGTTACATTAGTTTTAGTGAATATGGGTCAAAAATGTTTTGATTTTCAAGCAATGGGTCAGTTTCTAGGCATTTTTAGGATCAAATTTAAGCTAGTGTTAGTTTGTTTGAGGCTTTAAATTTTTGAGCATAAGCTCTTTTATGGTTGGACTTGATCTGTTTGTGCTTATTTTCTATTTTCAGCTTATTTTGAATGCTTATTTTTAGGGCTGCAAAAGCCAATTTGTCTTTTACAAAACTTTTGAAAAAACCAAAAATATTATGTAATAAGCTTTTTCACTTAGCTTTTTCATGGCTTATCTGTGTTTCAAACTCCTTTTTCTTTACTGATTTTAGAAGCTTGTTGTGTAAGCTTTATAGTGTCTATAGTCTTTAGCCATAAGCGATCATTTTCTAGCTTAAAAATCACAGCTAGAAAGTGCCCTTTGTTGGCTGTTTCAGGTAGTTTTGGCCATAAAAGCTTATTTGCTTTTTCTTTTGAGCTATATTGGCTTAGTGGATAGCTTTAGTATCGGTGTAGATTTGCTGTTTAGGATTTGGGTTTAAGCCCCTCCCTTTTCAGCTTGTTGGACTTTAGGTTAGAGCTTATTATCATTTTAGCTTAGAATTGTTAGTATAAAAGCATAGGGTAATTCTGTCATTTTTAAGCTTAGTTTAGCTTATATTATTTGCTTACTTGTGTTCCCTAGAGCCCATTAGGTGTAGCTTATAGTATGTAATTAGCTTATTTGCCTTTTTCTTTTAGCTTGTTAAGCTTTTAAAAGGCAACAGTTTAATGGCCTTTTATCATTAGTGTAAAAAAGTATTCTGGTCAACTTTTAAATAGCTCTATTTCTGGGGGGCTTTTTATACTTATTTGAGCTTTTAATAAAAAAGTGTTAAGCATCACAAATTTAATACTAAATAATAAAAAGTTTATTCATTTTAGGATTTATATACAAATATACCTCTTGAAAATCACAGATAGTTGATAAGACATAGTGAGTATGGGCAACAGTTGAAAATCACAAAAGATCTGTGAAGTAGGAGTAGGAAGATACAGATGTGGACTGAAGTGACTATTTGTATACTTTGCATGCCTGCCTCGAAAGTAGGGTCAAATTTTATATAAGGACAAAAGTAATTAAAGAAACTTTTTAAAAGATGGGATGCCTGACTATTTTGTAAAGATGGGATTTTGGTTAGGATTTTTGCAAACCCATGTTTGAGGGTGTAAACTCTTATTTTAAAACTTATAGGTGGATACCAAATAATTTATTTTTCTTTAAGTCCATCCCCATGAATTAAAAACCTGATACCAAACATGCCCTTATTTGTGTTGTCTGTTTGGTAACAACTTTTTAAGAGCATTTTAGAGAGGTTAGTAGTTAACATTTAACATTATTATTAAAAAGTTTATTTGGTAGAAAGCAGTTAGCATTTTTAGAATTATAAAAATGCTAATTTTTTAATGCTCTTTAACTTTGCATTTAGCATTTAACGTTTAGCATTAAGTCATTTTACACATTAAATTTACAACAACAACTACTCTGCCAAACATTTTTATAATAAAAATTGATATTGCTAACTACTTACTGCTAACTACTACTGCTAAGAGGGTGAGGTGTGGTGGCTAGGACCCACAAGCACTCACTAGCCACCTCAGCGCCACGTCAGCATCACTCACTAACTAACACAAACTCACTAACCCCCCCTTGTAGTCACTAGCACTCACTAGCCAATTTGGGGATCACTGTTTGAAGGTAATATTACTTATGAATGTCTTTTTTTCATACACTCCCGTTTGTTGTTTGCGTGCAAAATTATATTCCTTTTTGTGTCAGGATCACTTAAAAACTAAATTTTCATCTATTTAGAATGTCAACCAAACTTAATTATCATTTCCATTGCGTTTAAAATCATTTTTTCATAAACCTGGGTTATTCACACAAAGTACGAATACCTACTCTGTCCACAGCTAGGGGATAAACTTGTGATTTCAGTTTAGATTTTTGTTTGTTGAAGTGGTTTATCAGTTGTGATTCTCTTGTTCATAGAGGACCGAGAGATGGATGGTTGGTATAGAAAAATGATGGCGATGATGTTATTATTCTGCATTTGTATTTGTGGTGTACAATCACTTGTATCTTGGCTGGGTAGTCACATCTAGACAGTGGTTGCAACCATAATGTGACTGTAATTCTTAGATGTTGATTTTAAGAGGCTGTGATGGATACAAGCAACTTCGATTAAAGTTGTGAACGTCCATGATTTGGCGAGGCAACCTATTAGGGTTGCAGCCATGGTAGATTTCCACTTTTTAAGATTCGTAAGTTCTAATCTGAGCCTCATATCGTGAACTGACGGGCAATATGGCGTTGGTTGATTGCTTAAACATGGAAATGATTCTTGGAGAGGATGGCGGTCGTAGTGGCTATTTGCAGCCATGGCCGGTATTTGCTGCTGATTAATATTGTCACAATGAGAAGTTTTGTATGATGCTTGCTAGGGAAGTTTGACCACATAGAGGTTTAGGTAAAAAGGCTTATCTAACCTTATTTGTGGCCATACTTCTCCTTGCAGGCGTCAAGATTTTTCCTTACTCTTTACCCTAAGATAAAGATGATAAATATCCGCACTTGAATGTTTCGGTGACATAATCTGCTTATACCGGTATCTTGGCAAGGCAATATGACTTCAATTAGAATTGCAGCCATGGCCGGTATTTCTGTCGGCTTTTACATTTGTAGATCTGAGCCTTATATGTATTGAGAGAACTTTTATAAACTAAATATCCAAATATCTTCTAACGATATTAAATCCTCCAAAAATGAGTACATGTTAATACCGAAGATTTTGACATTAGAGGCCCCTAAAAAATGGAGGCCCTGTGCTGTTGGAAACGGAATAGGCTTAATTCTCACAATGTGTATCAAGGGTTATAGTGCGCTAGGTAATGTAACTAGTGATTTTTACAAAAGCCATGCTAAAAAAATAAATTTTGACCGTTTTTAAACACTTTGCATGTTATTTTGTAAAAATAAGACAAGTACGTTCTAATTCTCAATCCCCCACTTAAATTATACAGCGTCCTCATTGTATAGATAAAATAATTAAATAATAAGGGAAAATAGAATTAGAACGGAAAACTCCCTGATGTTTTGCTCGTGATAATTCTCCAAGATGAGTCCTTGAGCAAAAAGTGTGTTGACTAGGGCTTCAGTGTGCCCGGATAAGTTCAACACATGTCTTTTTTAGCATACACCATATCATAGTTTCAGCAAGGTCTTGTATAAAAGATTATAAGAAAAGTACAAATTCTATCTTGCTACAATGGTACAAGAAAACAATTAAACACACAACTGTACAGGGATTAATACGCCGTATCCCAAACCCTAGGACACGCCGTATTGTACCTGTAGAAATAATTAAATTACAGGAAATTAAATATTTAGTTTTAAACGTCCAGACATCTCTATACGCTGTATCCAGAGGGGTTCGATACGCCGTATAGAGTGTCTGGGAAGACAGACTCGTGCAACAAACAATTAAAATGCGAAAATAATTAAAATGACCGGGTTGTCTCCCAGGAAGCACTTTTGTTTCAGCTGGTCTTTAAGTTCGACCTTTTTCTTTCAACACTCTTCTTACGTGTCGAGCTCTATGAATTCGTTATCATTCGTATTGAAACTTCTATCGTGGTATTTTTTTAACCTATGTCCGTTAACCTTAAAGATTGAACCATTATTGTTAGTGATTTCAACTGCTCCATAAGGGTACATGGTTTTAACTATAAAAGGACTGGTCCATTTCAATTTGAGTTTTCTTGGGTGTAACTTTAAACGTGAGTTAAACAACAAGACTTATTCTCCATTCTTAAAATCCTTATCTTCGCAGAGCCTAGAGTCGTGCCATTTCTTAGTTCTTTCCTTGTAGATTCGAGTATTCTCATACGCTCCGTCTCGTAATTCCATTAGTTCGTTAAGCTCCATGAAACATTTTTTGCAGCTGTCGTGAGATCCATATTACATTGTTTAAATGCCCAGTATGCTTTATGTTCAATCTCAACTGGCAGATGGCAAGCTTTTCTGTAAACCATCCTAAATAGGGTACATCCTCTTGGTATCTTGTAGGCAGTCCTAAAGGCCCATAGTGCATCGTTGAATTTTTCAGATCAATCCTTTGGGTTATATCCGACCGATCTTTCCAAAATACATTTGATAGCTCTGTTGGTAACTTCGGTTTGGCCATTAGACTAAGGGTGGTATGATGTTGATATTCTATGAGTCACCCCGTATCTAAGCAAAGCTTTTTCAAGTTGGGAGTTACAAAAATGTATTCCCCTATCACTGATTAAGGCTTTAGAAACTCCGAATCTGGCAAACAAACCTTTTAAAAAATTTACCACTACACGAGCTCATTTGCAGATAGAGCTTGAGCTTCAACCCATTTAGAGACGTAATCAACCGCAACTATGATATACTTGTTACTGTGACAACCGTGGCTAAAGCAAGTTGGTCAAACCGTAGTGTTGACCTAAATATCTGTTCTATAAGTATGGGTTATGTGTTATATGTGTTTATATGTATTTGTGTGGGATATGTGAGATTGCATAATCAATCCATTGAGCGTGACCGTCTCATTGGGATTGGATTTATGTTGGATTTTGTGAAATTTATTTCGTTCACTTTTGGTGACAAGGAAATGATTTTGGTGATTGAAGCGGTTTCGCGTTAATTATGTAAGTAATTATACGTATACGTATTTATGTGTTAGTAATATTAGGAGAAGATTAGGTTCTAGTAGTTAGAATAAGGAAGAAATGAAATTTCTATTTTTGGAATGTTAGGTTTAATAAAAATGAAAAGTTAATTATTTTTAAAAGTCTAGTAAATTGCGTTTACGCAAAAAGGTATGCTCAAATAAGCTTAGGTTTTTATAAAAACTTAAGTTAAAGTAAATAATTAAGTAATTAATAAATAAATAAATAAAAATATTTTTTTATACATGAAAAGTAAAAAACGAATTTTAGAGGAAAAAGAAAGAAAAAAAAGAATTTTAAAAGGAAACAAATACTAATTAGATCTTATCTATAATTAATTGGGGGTCTATAAATACAAAATTAAATCCCAAACCCTCCCCCCTTTGTGTGACTGGTCGAACAAGAGAGAAAAGAGGAGGAAAAATTAGAGTTTTTACTTTTGTGAAGAAATTAAGCTCTAAGGTAAGTTTTAATTAATCCTTGTTAGTTATTAATCATTAATTCATGTAATAATTATTATGATGGAATTAGGGTTTTGTAAAATCAGTAAATTAATGATATAATAATCATGTTATAATGATTAGGGTTTAATTAGAAGCTTATGGATGTAATTGGTTAAACTTAATTCGTGTTAGAAATTTGATTTGGATTGAGGCAGAATTAGGGTTGTGTTGTTCGGCCATTATCTCAATGATGGTAATAGCTTTTGTCAAGTTTCTGATGCCTATAACGTATCTCAGAGAGTCTAGTTTTCAGAACATCTGGCCTCGAAGGTTTATGAGGTCGGGAAGTCATTCAAACGTTGGTTGCAAGAAAAGTTGTCAAAGCAGTAAATACAGGTCAGATTTATGTCAGATTACGAGGTATAAAACCCCCACTTAAAATTAGAATTTAGCTTAGCCCTTCTACAGGAGTTTAGTTCTATGTGTCTATTAGAAATTCCCCAACGGATAGCTTCTAGATTTTAATATTCTAAGTAGGTTTATAGGTTAAAATTCTTTAGTATGCGATCAGATCCGAAACTGAGTAGTTAAAAGTTTGATTTTATTTGAGGCACTTAAGAAGGGAAATAAATTAGTGGAAAAATCATGGAGTTAGTAGACTCATGGTATTTAACCTGTGATTTTTGGTAGAATTTATAAAGCTCAGTAGGTTTGGTTTAGAAAATGAGTAAAGTGAGGTCCAAATCTGCGTTTTCGGGTAAATTGGGGGGGGTAGGACTTTTGAAAGAATGTGTAAACGAATTGGTTTAATGTCTGGCATGGTGTTCGGGGTGACCCAGAGGTAATTAAAAACCTTAGACATCCATCATATAATTGTTACATGTGCTTAAGCTTTTGTTCTTAGTACGTTGTAACACGAGTTATTTTGTTGTTTAGATTTGTGCTAGTTTGATATGTGGAAGCTTTTTGTTAGAATCTTTTTGGAAAGCAAGCAAAGTTGAGTTTTTATAGCCCTTTTTCCTCATTTTATTTTGGGTGAGAATGATCATGTCTTGTTGTCGTGGTTAAAAGTTTTTAAGCTTGTTGGTAGTTATGTGTATGGGATCGTAGGGCACCGTTCCGTCCCTAGAGTTGCGATATGATATGTTTGGTATTGTGGATCCCAATATGAAAAACGAGGTGTGACGGAGGTAAGACTACATAAGCTAATATGAGGCCATGTAGCGTACATATGTTGTTGATATGATTGTGGATCGTAGGCACGTTCCGTCCCATTATTGTTATTTGTTTTCATGAATTATTTTGGTAATTGCAGCAGCTAATTGAAAGTTTTTGGATATTATTGTAAGTCGTAAACCTATGATTCTCGCTCAACTTTATGTTGACGTTTTAAGCATCAATTTCCAGGTAAGCCTTAATGTGCTAAGATAGAGCGAAGTGGCTAAAGAAGATCGTAGATGCTTAGGTTAATTATGCTTTCTATTTTCAATAAATGCGTTTGCATGAATTGTTTGGATTATGTTTTTGCATGTCATTTATTGACGATACCTCTTTCTCATTAATAAAGACACCATTAGGTTTTGGGTATTGTTATGACACTTTGTGTCTTTGCTTTACTTTAGTTTTCATTTTAGTATTCTCTATATAGACACCATGTGTTGTGATGATATCCATTCTTGTTTACGCCTCGCGTTTCCGCCTTGGCGGGGTGTGACAAATTGGTATCAGAGCCTTTGGTTATAGAGAACTAGGTGGTTGAGCCTAGACTATAGCTTAAGGGTCCCTCATATAGTTGCATTTTAGGGCATAAGTGTTTGTGTACGTATATACCGTATGTTCCCGCTACCTAAAAGCTTTGAATTTTTTTTCTATTTTGAATTACTACTATATAATATGAAATATATACTTTTTCATTATGGGGATCTAATAGTATATACCCCTTTGTTATTGTTTTAGTCATGTCTTCCCCTACCCCTAGGAGATATCGTTGGGAGATTGTTTACCTCACTGGACCCGCGGAGTTGGGTGACTTTTGAGAGAGAAAAAGTCAAACCCAAGCGAGGCCCAACATAAGTTTATTTCATTTTCTACCTCGATGCATTGCTATAATCGAGGATTGCTTTTATATTTTAGGTCACAATGTGACTTCTGTTTCGTTTGGTCGATTGGGATTTTATGGTTCGTTAGATGGATTATCATGTTTGAGTTATATTTGGATTATTATTAAGTGCTATGTGGTAGATGTGTGTTATCATTGAGATGTGTGGTCTTGGAAGTAAGTACACGTGTGAAAAAGGTGCAATTATAATTATGGTCACGAACATAATTATAAAGGCAACACACACGTAGACTTGTGACTTTGATTGCATTGATCATTGTTGCTTGTATGTATTAATTTTAAGGATGTACGTCTGATAGTTTTTATAGATGTAGTGTAGATGTGATGTGAGATCTAGTTGGGGATGGTTGTGTGGTTAGAGAATTCCCTCTCTTCACCGATCGGGCGATTATATTAGGTTGGGTTTGCCGTAGACTATAAAGTTCCCCTTTCCATTTATCGTTTACTGATACATTGGATATCTGTTGGTATTGTCATCGCGATTCTTAAGTTGGTTCGTTAGCTCATTGTTCGTTGAGATATCCAACGCTCATGTTGGTATTCTAGGGTGTTATCATAGAACTGGTGTTCTAATTTCTCCGTTCGGCATTTTGATTGTTTTCCTTTATCTAAAGGTGACGATACTTTTTGGTTTGGTTCTAAGACCGTTGGTATGGATGAGTTCTTATGGTTGTTTGGTTTGTAAGAGTTCTTGTCGTGTTCGTTTTCAAGTAAATTAATATTCTGGTATTGGAATTATTAAGGTATTTTGGAGTCTATTTTGCTATCATGATGTTTTTGTTGTTGTGAGTCATAAATTCCATTTGAAAGTAAGTTTGTTGTAGTTGATACCATATTGTTTAGGTGTTAAAAACTTCTTTTAAAAATAAATTATATAAATAAAATGCAACACGTTTTTTTTCAAAATCATCTTTTGATTTCTTTTATGAAAACCATAATTAAAATAAGTTTATGAAAAAATTATTTAAATTTATTTTTACACTTAAAATTATTTGCATTATTAACTAAGGTGATTCTATTGTTTTAAAATGATTGGTATAAGGTTATGAGGGAAAGTTTTCTTAGGTAAAAATCGGTTTGCTTTCAAGTAGATTATCATATATGATATTATACACAAAACAAACTTTGTAGTACTCACAAAGAGATCACAAACAGCTTGTATTTTATTTTCAAGCACATTATCATATATGATATAATATAAATGCTTAAAACCTAGCTTATATCATATATGATACAATTCATAATTTTTTACATTTTTTTCATGCAACTTATCATATATGATTTTTCACTAACAGATCATACTATATCTGTTCAGCGTAGATTAGGCCATAAAACCTGATAATTCATAAAAATAAGCTAATAAGGTAGTTTATAATTCGACATAATAAATTCAGATGTTTATAATTTATAAGCTTATTCAAATCAATCACCTAATAAGTTAGCTTATCATTCAGCACGATAAATTCACATAATTCGTCAAATAAGCTAAAAGGGGATAAACTAAATTATAAGTTTATTCACATCAAATAAACTAAAAAAAAAACAGATCGGATGAACTTTACCATGTTAATGAACTGAAGAAGTATTAATCGCTCAAAGATGTCGAAACAGATCTAAATTCGTAAAACTATATGTTTGTATGTGTTTTTAATGGTGTTAGGTGAGAGAGAGATAGATAGACCTGAAAAAGACGAGGTGAGTGATTGGAGGTGTGAGTGGTTGTGGGGGTTAAATGACCAATATACTCCTCCGTTTTTTTTATTATTTTTTTTCTTTTTGGTTAATAAGTAAATTTTAATCTCAGCTCTTAGATCTTTTTGGATTGATGAATGAGATTGGTTGCCTCTAACTTTTAAAGCTGTTGTTAGAAAAAAGAAAGTTTAAAAGTATACTACTTAAAGAGACGGAATAAAAAAAACCATATAAACTGTATTTTTATTAGAAAATTGTGTATACCTTTTTGGCTTTTTGTTTTAATAAATTTTTGTATAACTCGGGCCTACAATTTATAGGGATCCATTGTCCAACCCACCTTTAGGATAAGTCTAACATATCTCCTTTTTTCTACACTTTCTAGTCCAATTCAATTAAAATCTAAAAATATTCATTTTCCATTAAATCCTATCACTCTAAAAATATCTTATCTTTTTTCAAAAGTCCCCTGTGTTCCCATAACAAAGCAAGAAACCAAATTTTAAAAAAAATGTCAATCCTGGCACCAAATTCACATATTCTTTACAAAGAAGTCCATCACAGAGACCAATATCTTCGTCAGCCACCACAACTGCAATATTGGAGTAATGGGTGTTGCTCAAATTCAATAAAAACTAATGGGCTTGGTTTTGATGGAAGGAAAAATGATCAATGGAAAAAAGTTGTGAAAAGAGATTGTAAAGCTGAAGCTTTTTGGGACGTATCAAAACCTGCTTCTGTGGAAATGGAACCTATTACTGATGCTGATCATTTGGATACTATTTTGGAGCAAGCTAAACAAAGTTCTCAGCCTATTATTATTGATTGGTATGTGTTTGTTTTCGCCTTATTATTAATGTTCTGTAATGCGTTTTATTGAATACCCGATGCTAGTTCAGGCTTATGCTGTTTTTGGTGCATGAAGTCTTGATCATTTGAATACGCTCATGTGATCATTTATTTTAGTGTGGAAAAATAATCACAAGTACAATTTTTCGTGCTTTAAAGACGCCCACATAAGTTCCTCACATTTTGGTCATTAAACTTGGTAAATATGTTTCACTATTGCCATGTTTGTAGTCATAACAAATGTAGTTTCACAGTTGTTTCACATTAATCATTTGACAATAAATAAAAACCAATGAAAATGTTACTTAAAATATGGCTAAATCAGCAGGATAAGTTCTGCAAGTAAGATAAGTACACAAGCATGTCGCATTTTTACAATATTGTGTTTAACGGTTGCATAGAAACAAATCAGAAAGTATATCGAATTATCTGTGTTTTCTGTAGGATGGCTGCTTGGTGCAGAAAATGCATATACTTGAAGCCTAAATTGGAGAAATTGGCTGCAGATTACGACACCAAGTACATTCTTAATATATGTTGATATAAACAGTTTTCGGTTTGATCTATACCTTGTGTATATTATGTTTAAGATTTCTTTTTGGTTTGTTGTTTGACATTTCTTTGTCTGCTCATGAATTCTTGACTAGGCTCAAATTTTATTGCGTGGATGTGAACAATGTACCACAAGCACTTGTGAAACGTGGAAATATCTCTGTATGTAACATTTCCCAAATTTGAATTCCATAGATGTGGTTGGTTTTGATGTCAAAAATAAATCAGCTGATCTTACTTATGTTTGTTGGTATTGTTTTGTTGATGCAGAAAATGCCAACAATTCAGGTGAGTTTGATTGTGAACTGTCATCTATAAGGTGTTTTAAATCATGTACTTAATGTCTCTCTTATGTAATTAACCTACGGTTAATGTTGCATATATGTAGTTGTGGAAAGACGGAGAGATGAAAGCAGAAGTGATCGGAGGACATAAAGCTTGGCTTGTCATTGAAGAAGTTAGGGAAATGATACAAAATTGTGTATGATTTTCCGTCCTTTTCGTTCTAATTCTTGTTCATATATATTTTTAATCACATTACATAATACCAATATTTATGTACAGTTTTTATTAATTTATTCCATTTTCCCACTTCTTGTTATGTGCCTTTAATGTCTCTGTAATTTTTTGTATCAAGAAAAAAGACACTGTACATTTCCATAATTCAATAGTCTCCTTGTCGATTAATCCATATGGTATAAGTTCGTCCTGCCCATTTTAGCATTTATACTACTTATATACTTTTTGCAATTCACGTGTAACGTATCGCCATATATTTTGGTGTTGATAACTACTCCAGAGGGTTTCAAGAATGGT
Organism: Tanacetum coccineum; assembly: GCA_026074375.1. Taxonomy (NCBI): domain Eukaryota; kingdom Viridiplantae; phylum Streptophyta; class Magnoliopsida; order Asterales; family Asteraceae; genus Tanacetum; species Tanacetum coccineum. Next base: position 7,678 of record BQNB010015255.1, on the reverse strand, counting down.
GCAGGCAACTAAAAAGTCGATTAGAAGTCTTGTACCTTGAAATTAGTATACCCGCGCAGAACAAGAACTTGGCAAACTTTCTAAATAAACGATTAAACACATAATTCAAGTGTCAATAAAGGTTAAGAAGGTCGATATCAAGCGAGAGCAAGCATAGTCTATTTTGAAGAATGTACAAGTCATAGTATATGAGGTACATGAAATCAACTTCAAAGGCCGATTTTGCAACAATGCAACATTATTTGCATCGACATATATAGACCATAATCGATAACTGTCGAAAGGTTGATATCAAGTGAGAGCGAAATCATCGCGAGCTTGAATTCTTTTGGTTATTCGGGATTATCTTCTGGTTAACAATTAATCTACGCTTAGACATATTGCTTAATGAAAACGTTTTTGGGTATTAATATACTAAAGTTATAGGAGACAAACCAAAAGACGCTTTGGCCGAGTGGTTAAGGCGTGTGCCTGCTAAGTACATGGGGTTTCCCCGCGAGAGTTCGAATCTCTCAGGCGTCGATACATTTTTTTATTTTCTCCCCCATTTTAAAGTTTTGCTCTTTATATATATCACATCCAATGGAAAGATTGTGCAATTCAATTTGTGCTACGGTAATTACATTCTATACAATAAATGATACTGATTTTTTTGTATAAGTAAACACTTCAAATCTTGCAAACTGGAACTTCTCATAAAGCCACAATCTTCTTCCATACATAAATCACAAGTGAACATCCCGTGAATAAATGAAGTAAGGAATTTTCAGTAGAGTCTGCACACTTAGGACAGAACAAAGTATCAAGATCCAAATTGCACTTTAAAATTAAATTTTTGTGATAACACTTAGCTACAATACTGTTGACTGCTTGGTCGTTCATAAGCTATAACCTCGCCTTGCCATATGTGCTGTGAAAAAATTACTAATAGCGATCACAGGATTCACGCTGGTCCATGATTCGTGATATAGTACACACTTATATAGCAACCCTAATACAGATTCTAACCGAATGCCCTTGACCAAGGCAAAAGGTTTATGATGGACTTAAGGTTTTGTAAAAATCAGTAAATTAATGATGGTTAGTATATTTCAATGATTTGGTTTTTAAATAGGAGCCTTATGGTGTGTTAATTGGTTTAGAACTTTAATTCGCGGGGTAGTGACACTGTGCCTACTCGAGAAGTTCTTTCCTTCATCATTTTTTGATATTATGATACATTTGACTGTGCACCTAACTATGGAGGTAAAATTATGTGGTCCCATATGCTTTCTGTGGATGTATCCCTTTGAAAGATGTATGAAGGTTATTAAAGGACATGTGCAAAACAGAAATAAACTAGAGGGATGCATTGCTGAGGAGACTATTGCGGAAGAAACAATAGAGTTTTTTAGCGAATATCATAAATCCATGGAAACTATTGTTTTATGATATGTATTAAGTAACTAATATTGACTAGCAGTAGTAACTATGTACTAGCAGTAGTAAACACTTTGGCATATTTTCTTTGAAGTTCATGAGCAACACTAAATTCAGCTAAGCAGCATTAACACAAACATGAGCAGCAGTAATCAAAACAGCATTAAGAAGACTTTTAATCCCAACAAGTATTACTAACACATGTCTATTTCATTACTTAAAATATTCTATCAAATATAATAATCAAAATCATTATTTCAGGAGACACAAGCAAGTTTTGAAAACAGAAAACCCGGGTAAACGAATAGCATTTCTGGAGAATGAGCACAGTAAATCTTTTGCTAAGTGGTTACGCAAAGAGGTAATTAATCGTATGTTATTTATAATTGTTTGTTTGTTGTTCCTTTAATTTGAAGCTAATATATACTTGTAATGAAATTCAGGTTGAGAGAGAGTTAGCGATCTCCAAAGAAAGTGTATCAGAAACTGTAAGGTGGATATCATATGGACCACGCGCCACCGTAGTGAAATACGATGCATATAACATCAATGGGTATACCTTTCGTACGAAATGTCATGATGGCAAAGTTTACCAGAACAGTGGGGTTAGTGTTGAGGCAATAGATCTGCACATATCTAAAGAAGTTGCAACCACAAGACAAGCATTTTATTATGGGGTTTTACAAGAGATATGGGTACTAGATTACCGTTTCAGGCAAATTCCTCTTTTCAAATGTGATTGGGTTAATCACAGAGCTGGTGGTGTGAAACGCGATAATCTTGGGTATACATTGGTTGACCTGAATAATTTAGGCCACAAGGTTGATCCGTTCATATTAGCCTCACAAGCACGACAAGTGTTTTATGTGAAAGACCAGATAGATAAAAAATTGTCTATTGTCTTTAAGACACCTCCCAAGAATTACAAAGATACGTATGACGAAGTCGATGAGGAATTTAGTACCGTCATTCACCAGCGCAATGATAACATATTGCCATGTGTAAATCGACGTGACTTGGGTAATGAATCACGAGATGACTACTATCAAACTGACTGTGGAGGTGTTGTTATACGAAAATCCAAGTGAACCATGTCATGCTCAAGTTGTCACACTCTACCTTTATCATATTTCACTCGTTCTTTTAAAGCATATAGACATTCAATTTTTTTTACTTGTTTATGGATTTATGTTTGTACTGTGCAGAACCTTTTTAAGTTTTTATTTTGCTGCAAATACTCTCGTGAAGGATTTCATTTTATCTATTAATTTTTTACTTCCTGTTTGGTTTATATGTTTGTATACGAGGCTTTCAAACCCGGGCGATGCCCCGGATGAGTCATGAAGTTGCTAATAAACTGCTTAATTCTGCTTATTAAACTGCTTATTATCGGCTTTAAAACTGCTTATTAAATCTGCTTATTGTCTGGTTTGTGTGTTATTGCAGCTTGCACATTGCATTTGTACATTGCATTTGCAGCTTGCATTTGCAAGCAAGCATTTGCACATTGCATTTGCAGATTGCATATGCACATTGCATTTGTACATTGCATTTGCAGCTTGCATTTGCAAGCAAGCATTTGCACATTGCATTTGCAGATTGCATATGCACATTGCATTTGTACATTGCATTTGCAGCTTGCATTTGCAAGCAAGCATTTGCACATTGCACTTGCACATTGCATTTGCAGGCTAAAGTACTTATTAAAACCTTATTAAAAGTGAAACAAGTTGAAAATAAGCAGAGGGAGAAGAAGCCACGGTTTAATAAGCAGTTTCTATAAGCACTCTTTAAGCTACTAGCCAAAAACAATGAAGCTTAAACTTCTATATTAGAAAGAAAATGCATTACATTAACGAATAGGTTACTCTGGTAAGATGGTAACCCGCTTGACTTCCGTAAGGGCACATGAATTTTATGTTTGTGTGGCCTTTTGTAATATTTAGTCACATAAAGCATGTTTGTTTTGGGTATTTAGTCACATACAATTAAGCATAAAGTGACCAAAAGTGTTAATAAGTGTGATCATATGTTGTTTAAAGTGAAGAAATATGTATTTTGTAAGACTATTGTTCATCCAATGGCCATAAGAATTTTATATTTGTGTGGCCTTTTGTAATATTTAGTCACACAAAGCATGTTTGTTTTGGGTATTTAGTCACATACAATTAAGCATAAAATGGCCAAAAATATTAATAAGTATGACCAGATGCTGTTTAAAGTGAAGAAATGTGTATTTTGTGTGACTATTAATCATCCAATGGCCACATGAATTTTATGTTTATGTGGCCTTTTGTAATATTTAGTCACACAAAGCATGTTTGTTTTGGGTATATAGTCACATACAATTAAGCATAAAGTGGCCAAAAGTGTTAATAAGTGTGACCATATGCTGTTTAAAGTGAAGAAATGTATATTTTGTGTGACTATTGATCATCCAATGGCCTGTGGCCTTTTAAATATTTAGTCACACAAAGCATGTTTGTTTTCGGTATTTAGTCACATACAATTAAACATAAAGTGACCGAAAGTGTTAATAAGCGTGACCATATGCTGTTTAAAGTGAAGAAATGTGTATTATGTACGACTATTGATCATCCAATGGCTACATGAATTTTATGTTTGTGTGGCCTTTTGAAATATTTAGTCACACAAAGCATGTTTGTTTTCGGTATTTAGTCACATACAATTAAGCATAAAGTGGCCAAAAGTGTTAATAAGTGTGACCATATGCGGTTTAAAGTGAAGAAATGTGTATTTTGTGTGACTATTGATCATCCAATGACCACATGAATTTTATGTTTGTGTGACCTTTTATAATATTTAGTCACACAAAGCATGTTTGTTTTAGGTATTTAGTCACATACAATTAAGCATAAAGTGGCCAAAAGTGTTAATAAGTGTGACCATATGATGTTTAAAGTGAAGTAAAAGTGTATTTTGTGTGACTCTTGTTCATCCAATGGCCACATGAATGTTAAGTTTGTGTGACTTTTTGTAATATTTAGTCACACAAAGCATGTTTGTTTTGGGTATTTGGTCACATACAATCAAGCATAAAGTGGTCAAAAGTGTTAATAAGTGTGACCATATGCTGTTTAAAGTGAAGAAATGTGTATTTTGGGTGACTATTGATCTTCCAATGGCCACATGAATTTTATGTTTGTGTGGCCTTTTGTAATATTTAGTCACACAAAGCATGTTTGTTTTGGGTATTTAGTCACATACAATTAAGCATAAAGTGGCTAAAAGTGTCAACAAATATTACCCGCATATTTACCACAATATTACAGGTCAAACCATAATAAAATAATTTACAAAATGTGCATAATAGATTAATTCAAATTAAACTTCGCAAAATATCAATCAAACATTCGAATTACAAGTTCAAGATAACAAAATGTCTACGATGCTAATATCTGATATCCTAATACAAATATTTAACAGTTACTGGTAGAAGGGGGATGTCTAAGATGCTAATATCCGATATCAAGCAGATTGAGGAAACGGTTTAGCAGTTGAAAGAAGAGACTCTAGCAGAGCATCAAAACTCGTGTTTGTCACAGGAAAGCCTACTTCATTGGATAGTTCACTTAGCAGCGTTTGTGCAAGATTTCAATATCCAAAAATTAGTTCAAATTTCAAACTTTCAAGTGTAGCATAAAATGAAGATTAACAAGAGACCTGCATACCTATGCTCTTCAGTACCAAACTGTAAAACAAAGCAAAC
>BQNB010015254.1:55531-65708 GCA_026074375.1 Tanacetum coccineum | reverse complement strand
ATACTAGTTGTTGCATTAGTCGGTTAGACTAGATGCATTCATGATTAATATATGTGGTTATAATATATTACGTATATAAGGGTAAGAGTCTTATATTAATATACTTATATAAGCTACTTTTGATTTTTAGATTTGATCATGTCGGATTCTGAGGATTCTGCAGTCACGTACACTGCGGTATCCAGTCCGTATGAGGACTCATCAGACATGGGGTCATCAGGGGTCGAGGGACCACCCATGATGCCAGAGGACCCCACATGCGTATGTGGTAGCTATTTTTCAGGCTCCACCATCTCCGGATTACGTGCCTGGCCCTGAGGAGCCAGAGCAGGCACCACCTTCACCTGTTTACTTACCTTATGTACCGGAGCCGGTATACCCGGAGTACATGCCACCCGAGGACGATGTCCTACCAGCTGAGGAGCAGCCATTGCCTGCTGCTGCCTCACCTACTACTGAGTCACCAGGATACATTCCTGAGTCTGATCCAGAGGAGGATGATGAGGAGGATCCTGAGGAGGATCCAGCCGACTATCCTGCTGACAGAGGAGACGACGGGGATGATGAGGAGTCATCTGATGATGATGATGATGTTGAGGAGGATGAGGAGGAGGAGGAGCACCTAGCTCCTGCCGACCCTGCAGCTGTTGCTTTTCCAGTTGATCAGGACCCATCCGATGAGGAGACTGAGCCGTTCGAGACCGATGAGTCTGCGGCCACACCACCATCTCCACCACACCCTACTTACCGCGTCACGTCTCTGAGGAAGATGCTGAGAGGTTTCTTGCCTTACCTACTCCACCATTATCACCCCTCTCTCCATACTCATCACCACTCCCTCAGATACCCTCTCCACCATTACCTATACCATCACCACCACCCAATAGCCCTACGTATATCGAGGCACCTCTGGGATTCAGAGCTGCTGGGATTAGACAGAGAGATACACTACCATCTCCTGTTCATGAGACTGAGATTCCCGAGATTTGTTTACCGCTTCGTAAGAGGCCGTGTCTTACTGCTCCTACCCCTAGGTACGAGGTTAGGGAGAGTTCGGCAGCGGGTGTTGCTAGGCAGGATAGACCTTTATGGATTTATTGATATGGTAGATGCCGCTCCAAGACGCCTGATGTCTAGTGAGTTAGGCTATGGTATAACGGATACATGGGATGATCTTGTAGGAGCCATCCAGAAGATTGCACCGACCACCCTAGAGGGGGTCAATCAGAGAGTTACCGAGCTTGTTGCTACTGTTGATCAGGAGGATGGCATCATGTATTCCTTGTTGGAGGATGCATAGGAGGACCGATCTCTACTAAGAGGCCGAGTCAACATGTTGTTCAAAGATAGGCCATATCATAGACGCACTGCTTTACTGATGGAGGAGGAGGCCAGAGTTTCTTGTGTCGCTTGGGCACAGTCGATGGATGCCAGGGATAAGGCACGTTCTGAGGGCATGTTACTTCGGACTACTGTCATTGCTCAGCAGTTAGAGATTACCGAGTTACGGGCAGCGGATCGCAGGAGACAGGCAGTGATTACAGAGATGCTGGCAGTGGACCTTCGGAGACAGAAATAGTTTATCAAGGCACTAAAACTGCTGAAGAAGTTACAGGCCCAGATGACAGAGTTTCAGAGGAATCAGGGACCCGCTAACGGTCCAGCACAACCAGAGGTACCAGAGGAGGCTGGTAGCCACTCTTAGATTTGGTCATGATAGTAGCTATACTATGCAGCCTGTTAAGTTTTATGGGTTATTACCAGCTAGCAGACTGTATAGATCTTTTGTTTTGTTTAGCTACTCTGTATAGATCTTTTGATCATGTACTGGTTACTTTGTGCAGCCTACTAAGTGTTACGAGTATATCTCGGCTAGTATGGCTTTAGGTTATTTATTTTGTCTTGTAACCTGATCATTGTAATCGTTTTGTATTCGAACCAATCATGTATGTTTTTCCAAGTTATATATGGAAGGGATGGATTATGTTATGTATGAAATCGAATTTATTTTGAATGAATGTCGATTTGGCTACACCATTATTAATTTCAATACAGTTGTGTATTTCACTGTGTGATGTGATCTCGTTTTATTTATTGTGTATATGTCGTGTCATGGTTATGATTTTATGAAATCTAACGGGTATTATATTTTCTTGTGATTTGAAGAAAATGGCACCAAAAAGAAGAACCTCGAGGGCAACACCAATCACAGACACTCCTACCACCACATCTGTCACCAATGCCCAGCTGCAGGCAATGATTGACCAAGGTGTCACTGCCGCACTGGCAGCACGTGATGCAACCCGAAATGGCGATGATAGCCATACTTCGGGAACGGGTGTCAGAAGGAATAAACGCGTTGTTCGATAGTGCACTTACCAAGACTTTATGAAGTGCCAACCCCTATATTTCAAAGGCACTGAGGGAGTTGTTGAATTAACTCAGTGGTTTGAAAGGATGGAGACTGTATTCCGCATAAGCAACTGCTCTATGTAAAATCAGATCAAGTTTTCTACTTGTACGCTACTAGTAGGTGCTCTAACGTGGTGGAATTCCCATGTTATGACTGTTGGTCATGATGTTGCGTATGCAATGACCTGGACTGATTTGAAAAAGAAAATGACAGACAAGTACTGTCCGAGGAACGAGATGAAGAAGCTCGAGGCTGAGTTATGGAATTTAAAAGTGAAAGGTATTGATGTGCTAGGGTACAACCAACGTTTCTAGGAACTGGCATTGCTGTGTGTCAGGATGTTCCTTGAAGAGTCTGACAAGATTGAAAGGTATGTGGGTGGGTTGCCCGACATGACTCACTCAAGTGTTGTGGCATCGAAGCCGAAAACCATGCAGGAGGCTATTGAAATGGCGACTGAACTAATGGATAAGAAAATCAGCACTTTTGCTGAGAGGCAGGCAGAAAGCAAGAGGAAGTTATAAGACACTTCCTGAAACAACCAAAACCAACAGCAGCCTTTCAAAAGGCAAAATGTGGCAAGGGAATACACTGCAGGATCTGGTGATAAGAAACCGTACAGAGGAACTAAACCTCTGTGTACCAAGTGCAATTACAACCATGACGGTCCATGTGCTCCAAAATGTTACAAGTGCAACCGAGTTGGCCACCTGGCCCGTGATTGTAGAAGTCCTGCTAATGCTAATACTGGTAGTAACCAAAAAGGCAATGGGGGCAGGTCAAAAGCCTACTTGTTACGAGTGTGGAGTTCAGGGACACTTCAAGAGGGAATGTCCCAAGCTGAAGAACAACAACAACTGGGGTAATCAGGTTGGAAATGCTAGGGCTCCAGCGAAGGTGTATGCGGTAGGGCAGGCGGGGACAAACCCAGACGCGAACATCGTTACGGGTACGTTCCTTCTCAATAACCGCTATGCTTCTATCTTATTTGATACTGGTGCTGATAGGAGTTTTATGTCCACTGCATTTAGCTCCTAAATTGATATCACACCAAATGCATTAGACCATGATTATGAGGTAGAACTAGCCGATGGTAGAATAGTGGGCGTTAATACTATTATTTGGGGATGCACTTTAAATTTTCTAGACCACCCTTTCAACATCAACCTAATGCCCGTAGAGATGGGTAGTTTTGATGTCATAATTGTCATGGATTGGTTATCAAAATATCAAGTTGTTATTGTTTATGCTGAGAAGATTGTTCGTATTCCCTACGGAAATAAGACATTAATAATTCGTGGTGACAGAAGCAACCAAGGAAGCGAGACACAATTGAATATCATCTTGTGCACTAAGACGCAGAACTACATGCTAAAAGGATGTCAGGTCTTTTTGGCACATGTTACCACGAAGGAGGCAGAAGACAAGTCGGAGGAGAAGCGACTTGATGATGTACCTATTTTTTGAGATTTTCTCAAAGTATTTCCTGAAGACTTGCTGGGTCTTCCTTCGACTCGACAAGTGGAGTTCCAAATTGATTTGGTACCTGGTGCTGCACCCATGGCACGGGTACCTTATCGATTGGCGCCTTCTAAAATGAAAGAGTTGTCAGAGCAACTGAAGGAGCTATCCGAAAAAGGCTTCATAAGACCCAGTTCCTCACCCTGGGGAGCTCCGGTCTTGTTTGTCAAGAAGAAGGATGGATCATTCCAGATATGCATTGATTAACAAGAATTAAACAAGCTGACAGTAAAGAATTGTTATCCACTCCCACGGATCGACGATTTATTTAATCAACTACAAGGATCCAGTGTTTATTCTAAGATAGACTTGCGATCTGGTTATCACCAACTTCGAGTACAAGAGGAAGATATTCTGAAGACGGCATTCAGAACTCGGTATGGTCATTATGAGTTCCAGGTTATGCCATTTGGTTTGACGAATGCACCGGCGGTATTTATGGATCTCATGAAGCGCGTGTGCAAACCATTTTTGGACAAATTCATGATCGTCTTTATCGACGATATCCTCATCTACTCAAGGAACAAGAAGGAACATGAAGAACATCTCAAGGAAATTTTAGAATTGCTTAAGAAAGAGGAATTGTATGCTAAATTCTCCAAGTGTGGATTTTGGATTCTGAAGGTACAATTTCTCGGGCATGTGATTGACAGCCAGGGTATTCACGTGGACCCCACCTAGATCGAATCCATTAAAGATTGGGCATCTCCTAAGTCACCAATGGAGATTCATTAATTTTTAGGTCTTGCTAGGTATTATCGAAGATTCATTGAAGGATTTTTGAAGATCGCCAAACCAATGACCAAACTTACTAAGAAGAAGGTCAAGTTTGATTAGGGCGACAAAGAAGAAGCGACATTTTAACTACTGAAGCAGAAGTTGTGTATTGCACCAATTCTGGGTTTACCTGACGGAAGCAAAGATTTTATCACATACTGCGATGCTTCGATCAAAGGGTTAGGCGTTGTGTTGATGCAACGAGAGCATGTGATTGCTTATGCATCACGCCAGTTAAAAATTCATGAGAAAAACTATACTACTCATGATTTGGAACTTGGAGCAGTAGTGTTCGCTCTGAAGATTTGGAGGCACTATCTGTATGGTACCAAGTGTACGGTGTTCACTGATCAAAAGAGTTTACAACACATTCTTAATCAGAAGGAGTTGAACATGAGACAACGTCATTGGTTAGAGTTGCTCAGTGATTACGATTGCGATATTCGTTATCACCCGGGGAAAGCAAATGTCGTAGTTGATGCCTTGAGCCGAAAAGAACAAGATCAACCGTTAAGGGTTCGAGCCTTAGTGATGACTATTGGCTTGGATCTTCCCAAACAAATCTTGAATGCTCAGACTGAAGCACGGAAACCAAAAAACATCAAGAGCGAGGATGTTGGAGGTATGCTAATTGAAAATTCTAAGGATCCGGAGAAATTTAGAACGGAAAAGTTGAAACCATGTGCGGATGGAACTCTATGCTTAAATGGAAGGAGTTGGTTACCATGTTATGGTGATTTAAGAACCATGATCATGCACGAGTCCTACAAATCAAAGTATTATATCCATCCAGGTTCCGAGAAAATGTATCAAGATATGAAGAAGCTATATTGGTGGCCCAATATGAAAGCCGACATCGCCACCTATGTTAGCAAGTGCTTGACATGTGCTAAGGTCAAGGCCGAACATCAGAGACCATCGGGTTTGTTGGTACAACCCGAGATACCTCAATGGAAGTGGGACAATATCACAATGGATTTTGTCATGAAGCTTCCTAAGTCGTCACAAGGTTATGACACCATTTGGGTGATCGTTGACCGACTTACAAAGTCCGCAATTTTTGTACCCATGAGGCAAACTGACCTATGGAGAAACTAGCAAGAATGTACCTAAAGGAGGTAGTAACGAGGCATGGAATACCGGTCTTGATCATCTGTGATCATGATCCTAGATTCGCATCAAATTTCTAGAGGTCACTTCAGAAAGCTTTGGGTATAAGTTTGGATATGAGTACTGCATATCATCCGCAAACTGACGGACAAAGCGAGAGAACCATTCAAACTCTCAAGGATATGCTACGTGCTTGCGTGATCGACTTTGGAAATGGTTGGGTTAAACATTTGCCATTGGTTGAGTTTTCATACAATAACAGTTATCACGCTAGCATTAAGGCTGCACCCTTTGACGCACTTTATAGTCGAAAGTGTCGTTCACCTGTTTGTTGGGCTAAGGTTGGACAAGTCCAACTCACTGGTCTAGAAATAGTACAAGAAACAACTAAGAAGATTATCCAGATCAAACAAAGGATTCAAGCCGCTCGCGATCGACAAAAGAGCTACGCCGATTTAAAGCGTAAGCCGATGGAGTTTCAAGTTGGGGATAAAGTTATGCTTAAGGTTTCGCCTTGGAAAGGGGTTGTACGTTTTGGCAAACGGGGGAAGTTAAATCCCAGATATGTCGGACCTTTCAAGGTGTTGGGAAAGGTTGGAGCCGTTGCTTACAAGCTTGAGCTTCCTCAAGAGCTGAGCAGGGTCCACAATACGTTTCATGTATCCAACTTGAAGAAATGTTATTCCGACGATCCATTAGCCGTTCCGTTGGAAGGACTCCATGTGGATGACAAGCTTCATTTTGTTGAAGAACCTGTAGAAATCATGGATCGCGAAGTCAAACAATTGAGACGAAGCCGTGTCCCAATTATCAAGGTTCGATGGAACTCTAGGCGTGGCCCTGAGTTTACATGGGAACGCGAGGATCAATTTCGAAAGAAATATCCGCACCTCTTCGCAAAGACTGCACCATCGTCAAGTGCCGTGTCATAAGCCTTGAGGACAAGGCTCATTTAACGGGGGAAGACTATAACACCTCGTGTTTTAGGTCATTGTACGACGTTATGTAATACACTGTTTATTTTTAGGGTTGTACGCATTTGCTCTTAATTTTAAGTATTAAGTGAAATCGCGTAAACTAAAAATGATCATTCAATGTAAACGGGCATCAAACAATTAAATGTTTACATCAAGCAAGTGTTAAGTGATTATTTTGAGGATAATTATTAACTTTGTTCATCTTATTTTTATTGGTTACGTAAAATGCTTACGTTTCGCGATAAAATGCGTTTAGGCATTCCCGGAAGCACCAAAACCTATCTACGCTTCAACAAATACCCACGATTATACCCAATACTCAAAATTAACAAAATATCATCACCTATATGTGTATGTGGCCGGATATGGGGAGATAGGACCAAAGAAATATCTATTTTGCATGACTACTTCCTAAATATCAAGGATAAGACTTATCCTAGGGAACCAAGTCTTACACCTTTACATACACTTGACTAATTTCCCTAGAAATCCTCCTTTGGTTCCTTGAATAAGTCTTGGGGTATATAATGCCTAAACTAGGAAGCAAACACATACACATCTCTTTTCCAAGGTGTAAACAAAATCAATCTATCTCTTTCTCTCCTCTTGAAGCCCACGGCTCAAAATCATATACATACACAATCCATACAAATTTTTCTACCACTTATACAAGCATACACACATCATATCTAAGGCATACTAAGAAGGTTTGAAGGCTTGGTTAAGCCTTTGCAAGGGTTGAAGCAAGAAAAGGAAACTAGGGTTTACTTGGGAAAATTAGGGTTTTCACCTTATAAGGCAATATCATAAGGCAATAACATTCAATATGATAGAAAAAATTGAAATTGATTTGTAAACAGTAACTCACCACATGTTTATTCATTTCCGAGTTGGTACGGAATAAAAACCAGTGATGGTGAACGGATGATGGTTTCTAGCGGATTCCCGTTATGTATGTGGTGGTGAGCAAAGACAGAGCCAAGAATTTATATTAAAGGGGGCTATTTTATTCAATCATAACATACTATTTTTTGTTCTACTTTAAGCTTGCTTACTGTGTGTATGACCTCAAATTTATGTATATAATATACTAGTGTCATAACCCGCCCGATAGGCGGGTTAGCTTCTTTTTACTACATAGTAAATCTTATGTGTATGTTTTGTTTATGTCGATTCAAAAGAATATAACCAACTAATCATTAATAGGTAAATTACAAAATGAAACGGGATGAGTTTTCGAAACTACAAAATATTATTGTGTATACAACACCTTGATATCAACCAAACATTCTTAACATACAAAAGGTAGTAAACATTCAAATATGAACTAATACTTCTTTGTAAAAAAACATTTGTAGTTGAATTTGAATAATTTCCATCTTTGTAGCTTCATAGCCCGCCCGATGGGCGGTAAGATCAAGTTGTATGGACAAAAACATAAACCAAAGAAACTAAACTACTTTACTAACAATTAGGTTTTGCAATGGCTGAGAATTATTTCTGCCTTCACATGTCAAATCAATAGTTTTCTTATGAAATCTGGCTTTTTCGCATCCTTGGTATTGAACATTATTGATTTGTATTTATACTTCTGCGCACCGATGGATCTACCCTGCTTTTCAAACATTTCAGATTAAAACGAAACAGCACCTTTACAGGGGTCAGCAACATTCGCTTCATCACTCGATTCACCTTCAATCTCCCCATGAACCTTGCAATACCTTCAACGTATTTGAGACCAACATATATATTATTAAAAAAATAAGCTAACACCAAAAATACAAAAATAAATAATTCATAAAAGAATTGTTAACTAAGTACATACATTACTTGGTGTCTTAGTTCGCTTAATGTCATCTTGTTCACATCAGAATCATCAATACTATTGCAAAATTTTCATTATCTTTTTCTAGTTCATTCTTTGACATTTTCATTTTATCTTATTATTTCACTGCCAAGGACAACATAAAATAATTAGTACAATGAAAAGAGAAATCATCTTCTTCATCAGATTATATTATGGTTTTTTTGTGGATTAGTGAACTTATTAGGGTTTAACTTCAAAAGTTGCAGAATAACAATAACTCACAAAAAAGTAATGCGGCATCTAAATTGTAAGCATACCAATTTGGTACTCCATTGGCATCGTGAAGCATAAAAGTTAACCATAATCGAGCCTGCAATTGGTAAAATATAAGTCAAATTCTAAATTTAAAACCTGAAAAAAGTGCAGCCGATGTAATCTTTTGTCACTCAATATACTTATCATCAAGATGAACCTTCACGAAATTTGAATGTTATCCTTGTAGTTAACTTCAGTGAAAAAAGTTATGTTTGTGTCGATGTAAAGTAAGCATGTATAAATTATAATCAAGCAATTGTGATGCAAGCTTTAAATCTTCTTTATAACTTACCAAGAATAATGCTTGTATGCAGCTGCTACCATGACAAGACTTCTAACATTGTCCTCAAGTGTTAAGGCGACAATCCCTTTCTCAATAGAACTCATTTCAGTATAGTGCACCTCCAGACACACCTATATAGTTAATAAAATCAGGATCCTAAACATAATTCGGTTTATCAGCAATAAAATTTTCCAAAAATTAAAGAGCAATAAAATACTAATACATATGCTTTCGAACATATTTGTTTATATTTGTTGAGAAGCTTGTGCACTTCTTGCCTATTTGTTTCATGTCGTGTCATGATCTAATTCGGATCAAGTTGGTTTATTGAAAATTTTGTAGCCATTGAAATTAATAGACATTAGAAATTTTTATAAATAAAGCATACATATATTTTCATGTTCTTGCATAAAATGCCAACCCTAAAAAAGAAAAAGGCATGCGACCTACAAAAAGTTATGAACTCAAAGGACTACTCAAATAAAGACATTCATTGCAAGAGCCAAAAATGTTTTATATATGTGACTACATATAACCTATGTAGGGAGTATCCTAAACTATATACTAAGATAATCCCAACGAAAATTTAAGATACAATACCATTCTTGTCAAATAAATCATATGATAGTGGTTATGGCATATACGATTGTTAGGAATATGAAATTCCTAGTAAAGTCTCGGTCACTTCATAGATATCGGTAGATAGCTCGTATAACAATATTTGGAAACTAGATAGGCTAGTTAGGAAAAGCCCATGGACAAACCCATAACCAACCTAGATAGTAGTATAAATACCCTCTCCACACATGGAGAGGGTGTTGGTTCTCTTTGTAATTCACACATAGTTTAATCAACCTTCTTATTTTTCCTTTTTACTTTCTCTCTCAACTTTCTCTCTCTAGTTCATCTTTTGTGTGAAATGAGTTTTCTTCAATTGGTATCAAGAGCCATGGTTCTATCTTGGCTCCTTTAGT
>BQNB010015254.1:0-49380 GCA_026074375.1 Tanacetum coccineum | reverse complement strand
TAGCAGGATTTCTGTTGAAAGACTTATTAGCATACATGGTCTGGTAGAGAGCGCTTTTCTGATCATATTCATTAAGAGCTGCCTGGTCTACAGATTTGATAGTAAACTTTAGTGTCTGTTGCTTCTCAGCTTGTTTCCTCTTGATTTTTAGAATCACTGTTGAAGTCTGTTTCTTAGATGATTCAGGAATTTGCTGTAGAGAATATTTCTGAATAAGATTTGTTGTGTGTTTCTTCAATTCCTTTTGAAAAACATCCCTAACTTTAGATCCAGGATAATTATCAACAACAGATGGAACTTGTGTCTTAAGAGCAACAAGAGTTTCAGCAGATAAATCTATTTTTTTAAGATCAGACACATCTTTTTTCCAATTTAGCAACTCTTAGCTGAACAGCAGAGAGTGCATCAGATGCTGAAACGGTAGTGGTAATGATTAGAGCTTTAGTTGTGATTGTTGGTGTGGGAATTGGTGTTTTTGTTTGTTGTACTAATGAGATGATAGGTGTCACTTAAGGTGAGGAGACAACAGTTGATACTAGAGTTTTAGTGAGAATTTTAGGTATAGGTGGAAGGTTGGTTGTCTCTAGAATCACTTATATGGGAACCTTCTATACTGATGGAGATTAGATCTAGGGAGTTTCTTGTTGGATGGGAATATCCATCAAAGAACTAACATCTGCATCTGCAGTATCCTTAACAATACTAACCAAAGAAGAATCAAAAGAAAGTTTAAGAAATTAATCACCAAAAAGATATAGATAAGCTAGAGCTTGTTGGAGGGAGTCTGGTCTTCTTGGCATCATCCTTTACTTCTAAAGTCTTTTCAGCATCTGCCTTTGCTGCATCAGTAACCTCTTCATCACCTTTATCAGAATCTTCAACTTCAGCATTTAACATCTCTTCATCCTTATCTTTGCGCACACGAATCTTATACTTATAGATATCATCTTCATCATATTCAGTTTCATCATCTTCGTCATCAGTATCACCTTCTTAATCATCCTTATCTTCGTCATTAAGTTGGTCTTCTTCCGAGTATTCACTTTCTTGTTCTGATCTGTTAGGAATTAAAGATTCCTTGATGCTGTTTAAATAAATGAAACAAGAGTGACTAAATCGACATAATGAAGATTCTACAAATGATGGAAGATTGTAGAAGATATGGTCAAAGATATGAAGATCAGGATTGATATCCAAATGATTTAGTTTCCTTATAATATTAAATATGTTGACTAGGAAGGTTGAATACTTATGAAAAGTATTAATAAGTATTAAATATGATGAGGAGGTTACAAGGTTTATTAGGAAAGCATTAAAATGTATTAATGTAGAATACATAGGAAAGTATTAAATGTGTTGTAACCTACTAGGACTCCTTGTGCTATAAAAGGTAGTCTTAGGGTGTAGAGAAAACATATCAATCTCTACACAATCATCATATACACGTTTTACTCATAGTTAGTTATAGCTTCAAGGTTGTAAACCCTATCACTATTAAGAGTGATCGTATTAATATATTGAAGCTGCAACGTTTGGTTAATTGTTATTATTCTTCTTAGTATCACAACCTAGTTTCCGCATAGTTTGTGATATTCCCAATCAAAGTTTCTACCATAGTTGTCTTGGATTTATCCAATACAACTAAACCTTATATCAGCTAAGGAGTTAAAGATCTGTTCAGAACGGGATCAACAATTTATTTGATCAATTACAAATACACAACCAAACACCTCACAAAATAAGAAGATGAAAACACTTAAATCACTCAACTAATCTATGTGGTAACATGTAACTATTTCGCTCAATTTCTCGGTCGTGACGAGTATTTTATCATAAGCTTGGTAAGGATACACATCTCCACCACTAGAGCTAAGGAGTAACAAGTTTATAAAGGTAAATTGGGTTTTATTTATAAAGGCTTAAGGTTGATCATTCTAACAATCTTTCACCAAAAGTACCACACCAACAAGGCAGCTGAATCACACATACATGGCCGTAACGACGGAATAGACATACGTGATTCGATCACATCCTCATTCGAGTTTAACCAAAGGTTAGCATGAAGAATGATATAGGGTATGGATCTTCTAACTTTCACCAAAAGTAATAAACCAACAAGGCAGCTGAGTCACACATACATGGCTGTAACGACAAAATAGACATGCATGACTCGATCACATCCTCATTCGAGTAAAACCTAAGGTTAATTATTAGGAAAGGGGAATAAATTGTTGTTAAATAAAAATTTACGAAACAAATAGATTAAGTCCAAACAGATAAGGTACAAGTTGCTAGATACTTTTTTCCGACCGTTACCATGATAAAGACACAACTATATACACAAACGTCCTGATCATAGATAAAAAACAACAACCTAAGTTGGCGTTCCCATAACGGTCAACTCCCAATCATCCCATACTTTACATACTTTTACAAAGACAAGTGGCGATATCTACCACTTTATACAAAACTTTACATCGTCGATTTATAACCATCCATCAATGAATAATCAATCCTTCAATTAATTCCATCGGTTTAAGCTTTAACGAACCGACTATCTTCAAACTTTCCTCCTCTTTTTTTATTGCAATTTTCTAATTTTTTCAATTTTTTTAAACATACTATACTACAAATCTTGGTGTAATTTCACCATATTCACGATCATAATAACTCCGGATAATTTCTTCCATGATTCTTCATTCTTCGGACGTACCAATAATTGTGATGGTAGTAAAAATACAAGAGTTTTGACTACTTTTTACATTCCCATTGCAATGTGTAAATTTCCCAACCATACCAGAGATAGAAAATGAAACAAGACACAGGAAATACATACTTTACACTTTAAGCAACTAGCAACTGATAAATGGACTTAATCTAACAGGGTAGACTAAGGTGTAAAGGTGTAACGAAACAAATAGTTGGTGTTATCCTATAGGATTGGTTCTACAGGTTTTTCTATCTTAAAATGAGAGTAAACAAATAGTTTATACGGGGGTTAACTAACCAGTGTAGTTAGTTAATAAAACAACATATAAAAGCTTTTTGGGTGTAATCCTAGAAATTTATCAATTTAAACAAGTTACTCCATCGAAATCCATAATACTCATTATTGTGGTCTCGAATAGATATATCAAGCCAAGTTCTAAAGTCTACAACATCACCGACACACTTATATTTTTGTGGGATTTGGGTAAATATTTGGAAACAGATAAGGCTGAATCTTCACAATATCTAATAAGGGTTATGTGTGCAGGTTATGTAACCGATAATTTCACAAAAGTATGCTTGATTTTTTTTAATTTGAGCATAATTTAAGTTTTTTAATGTGAAAAATAGGACAAGTAACGTTCTAATTCCCATCCCCCACTTAAGTTATACAACGTCCTCATTGTATAGATAAAACATTCAAAACGGGAAATTAAAAGAATTAGAACGAGAAACTCCCCTGATGTTTTGCTCGGTAGATTCTCCAAGTTGAGTTTATGAACAAGAATTCCAGATTGTAGATACTTCACCAACATTGCGTGTTTCCTTATCAGGTCGAGTCCGTGCAAAATATAGAAAAAACATGCAAAATCCTATCTCGGGTATCCTACGGTTAATAAAAAGTAAAAACAAACTATACAGGAGACTAATACGCCGTATCCATAAACTGGAATACGTCGTATAGAGACCTGTAAAAAGTATCTAAATACGAGTCAGCCTGCCAAATACGCCGTATCATGTGCATGAATACGTCGTATGGTATGGAGCGGATACGCCGTATTGATGTCTGGGAAGACAAACTTGATAAAAATAAATAAAAACTGTCTAGGTTGTCTCCCGGGAAGCACTTTTCTTTCAGCTAGTCTTTAAGTTAGTCTTTTTCTTCAGCTTCTACGTCGTATTTTCTTCGAATTCGAAGACCTCTTTATCACCCGTATCCATATGTCCATCGTAGTACTTCTTTAATCTTTGTCCATTGACCTTAAAACTAATTATGTTTTATCGGTGATTTCCACGGTCCCATACGGATACATAATTTTTACCACATTTGGACCGTACCACTTTGATTTGAGCTTTCCCGGATGCATCTTAAATCTAGAGTTAAATAGCAATACCTTGTCTCCAACTATAAAGTCTTTATCCCCTCGGAGCCCAGAGTCATGCCATTTCTTAGTTCTTTCCTTGTAGATGCGGGTTTTCTCGTATGCTCCATCTCTTAATTCCATTAATTCATTAAGTTCCATGAAACAGCTTTTTGCCGCAGTTGTGAGATTTATATTACATTGTTTTAGTGCCCAATACGCTTTATGTTTGATCTCCACAGGTAGGTGACAAACTTTCTCATAAACCAATCTAAAGGGGGTACATCCTGTAGGTGTTTTGTAGGCGGTTCTGAATGCCCATAACGTATCGTCGAGCTTTTTGGACCAATTCTTTAGCTTATATCCAACCGACCTTTCCAAAATACGTTTAATAGCTCTATTAGTCAATTTAATTTATCCATTGGTTTGGGGGTGATATGCTGTTGATAATTTGTGAGTCACTCCATATTTTTGTAAGGCTTTATCTAATTGAGAGTTACAAAAATATGTCCCTTGATCACTAATTAAAGACTTAGGAACTCCAAATCTCGCAAACAACCTTCTTAAATTTTTTATCATAACACGAGCATCATTCGTAGGAAGTGGTTGAGCTTCGACCCATTTTGATACTTAATTAACCGCTACAAATATATATTTATTACCCCTCGAGTTAGGAAAGGAACCCATGAAGTCTAGTCCCCATATGTCAAATACATCACATACATGAATATTGTTTTGAGGCATCTCACTTCTTGATGATATGTTTCCCGATCTCTGACATGCATCACATCTCATCACGTAATATTTAGCATCTTTAAAGATGCTAGGCCAAAAGAATCCTGATTCATAGATTTTTCTTCCAGTAATTGACGCACTATGATGAACCCAGTTGGTCCAGAATGGCAGTGTGCCAAGATTTCAAGGATCTCGTTTCCAGCAACGCATCGCCTCATTACATTGTTCGGGCATAACCTGAATGCGTATGGTTCATCCTAAAAATAATTCTTTACTTGAGAGAAAAACCTTTTTTTTTGGTGTCCAACAAATTTGTTTTGTCCCAACAATATAATTAACATAGTAAGCATGCCACGGTGCGTCGTCATTTAGCTCGGCTTTCAATATCATAAGATGTTCGTCGGGGAATTCATCAGCGATTTCCTCTTTCGTGAATTCTCCCAAGTCTGGGTTCTCAAGTCTTGATAAGTGATTTGCAGCTAAGTTTTCTGCCCCTTTTTTGTCCTTAATCTTGATGTCAAAACCTTGAAGAAGCAGAACCCATCTTATAAGCCTTGGTTTGGCATCATGTTTACTAAACAAATACTTTAAAGCAGAATGATTGGTGTAGACTATAGTTTTTGATAAATAAGATAGAGACGAAACTTATCAAAAGAGAAAACAACTACAAGAAGTTATTTTTCAGTGGTGGTATAATGTTCTTGGGCATTATTTAGAGTTTTGCTAGCATAATAGATTGGTTTGAATTTTCCATCTATTCGTTGTCCTAAAACAGCTCCAACAGCGAAATCACTAGCGTCACACATTAATTCAAAGGGCACATTCCAATCAGGAGGTATTATGATAGGTGCCGTGGTTAATTTTTCGTTTAGAATATTATATGCCTTTTTGCAATCATCAAAAAAATTGAATTTCACGTCTTTCATTAAAAGTTGGGTCATTGGTTTAGAGATCATGGAAAAGTCTTTTATGAACCTACAGTAAAATCCAGCATGCCCTAGGAAACTTCTAGCTCCTTTAACGTTTGTTGGGTATGGCAACTTAGCTATTACATCAATTTTAGCTCTATCAACCTCAATACCTGCCCCAGAAATTTTGTGTCCTAAAACAATGCCTTCTTTTACCATAAAATGACATTTCTCCCAATTCAGCACAAGGTTGATTTCTTCACATCTAGCAAGAATTCTATCTAAATTAGCAAGACAATAATTAAAAGAGTTACCGAACACCGAGAAATCATCCATGAATACTTCCATAAAGTCTTCAACCATGTCGTGAAAAATTACCGTCATGCATCTTTGAAAAGTTGCAGGTGCGTTGCATAATCCGAACGACATTCGTTAGTAAGCAAAAGTCCCATAAGGACAAGTGAACGTTTTCTTTTCTTGATCTTCGGGTGCGATTGAAATTTGGAAGAATCCTGAAAAACCATCAAGAAAATAATAGCATTCATTCCCACATAAACGTTTTAACATTTGATCAATGAAGGGAAGGGAGAAATGATCTTTTTACGTTGCATCAATAAGTTTACGATAATTGGTGCACACTCGCCATCTTATAACTGTGTGAGAAGGAATTAATTCATTATCGTCATTCAAAACTACAGTCATTCCTCTTTTCTTTGGGACAACATTAATAGGGCTAACCCATGAATTATCTGAGATTAGATAAATCAACCCGGAATCGAGTAGCTTAACAATCTCATTTTTCACCACATCTTGCACTTTAGGATTTAAACGCCTTTGGGACTGAATGAATGGTTTGAAGTCATCCTCTATTAAGATCTTGTGTGTGCATAAAGACGGGCTTATTCCCTTGATATCTGACATTTTCCAAGCAATTGCTCCCTTACGTTTCTCCAATACCTGCAAAAATAACATTTTCTTATTTTCGAACAACTTAGATGAGATAATTATAGGAAATGATTTATCACCATGTAGGTATGCGTATTCTAAGTGGTGAGGCAAAATTTTCAGCTCAGGTTTCTTTTCATGAATCTCATTGCACTAGGGATATAAAGGAGTCACATGCATCTCATCAGTCTCGCGCATCCGTGTAACTGAATACGACGTATTAAAAGAATAGATACGCCGTATCGATTTCTCTAGATCAGAATCATTGTCAGACTTATTTCCTAAAGATTCACAGCTTTCTAGGTTTGATTGATTAATCGATTTCTCCAGCCCTTTAAGTAAAAACGAATCAGACTTATCATTTGCTAGTAATTCCTAAGTTTTGATGTGGATTGTGTCATCTAAGTCATCAATTCCATAGAATTCATCATCTTCATTGGGAGGTATCTTAATTGATTGATCTACATCGAAAATTACTTCATCATCCCCTACCCTTAGTGTTATCTTTTTAATAAATACGCCGTATCGATGTTTGATGTTGAATACGCTATATTCAAAGAAAATGGATATGCCGTATTCAATAAATAACAGCATACAATAGAAAAACAAAACTAAATTTATACTAAAAATACCAATAAAAACAAGAAATTAAACAATCACACTCTTTGGCAATGGCACCAAAAACTTGATGTGTCGTCGTGTAGGTGTTATTTATTATCAAGTTTTACTATTTATTTTATGCTGACTATACCTAAAACAACACTCTAACAGGCAGTGTACCTGATCAGATGTAGCTTCATGGTAAGTAGGGCGTCGATCACTGAGAGTGGAAGTTAACTCTTAATTCTATCGGTATTTTATTTACCTAGGTTTAGTACTAATCTAACCTAATTATTCTAATTAAATCTAATTAAACCTAAACTAACGCAAAGGGTAGGGTGGGGTGGGGGGTTTCAGCCTGAGAGACTGACACGAGTTTAGTTATGATTATCCTAAGGTGATGACAAATAATGCACATAAGTGATTAACAAAAGATTGAGAAGTGGTCAAATGTGAGGAAAACGTATTAGCCAGTTTAATCTAATAATATGCCTTGATTGTCTATTCGTGCAATGATTGTATTAATTCGTTGGTGGTATATCATTCCAAAGTTAGGTGGATCTTCTCCCTAGATTGGAGGTTTGTCGCTAGTTAATCCTATTACAATTAACCTAAACCCGCATAAAGCTTACACCATTGATTATAATCTATCTAGGAAACTATATTGGTGGTTATATTGAATCCTAGCTCAATGAGGCTTTACCAACTTACTGCTTAATGGAAATTCATATACTAGTAGTCCACGCCTACTTAACTACCTATGGTAACAAGACGTTATGTGCAATCCTAAGTCACCGGCTTAGTCTACCTATCCACTTAACCATAGATTGAAACAGGTCTTTTTATTGGTGATCCTAGTATTCTAGCTATATGAATAAGCATTATATGTTTCTATCTCGGACTCTTAGCCTACGCCCAAACAACACCGAAGTTGCAGCGCATTAAATATGTAGGACTAGACCCAGTTGAATGATAGGGAAAACACATAATTAAGCACATAAACGGGTATGAAGTGATAAACATAATCAACATGCAACGAATAAAGAACAATCGATATAAAGATAAATCAAAACATTATATTATCATAAACATGGCTAATACCTAAAGGTATTAGCCGATAGTCATTGTAACAATACACGAAATCAAAGATGAACGATTAAACATAATGCTAGACGAAAGCGTATAGTGAAGTGTAGAAATTACAAGAGTTTTCCCATTAATTGTACCACTTCATAGATCTTCTATTCTTCTCCTTTCTTTCTTTGCATACTGTTCCGTTCGATTTTCTTTTCATGGGACGAATTATATTTATATTACAAAAGGGATATAAATCCCTTTTTTTATTTTCTTGCCGTGCACACAAAAGCCAATCATGGCATCTTCTTTTTCTATTTTTCTCATCCTTAATCCAGCCCAACACTAAGTTCCTTTGGGCTTTATTCCTTAGTTTTGTGTGTAACAATGTCCAAGCAACAATGGACTTGTCTAATTCGATCCAAAGGCCGAAGATGAGTTTGTTGCACGAACTGATTTTCTGACAAATATTATCACGAGTTGAGTTCATAATTTTGAGCATATTATTATTCAAAGGTGAAGATCTCCTTTCTTTTTTTTCCGTGGCCTTTTGAATCACCTAAAACGGAGCTCGGACGAAGAAGTTATGACCAAAACATTGCACATGTTTAAATCTTTCACTCTTCGATATTTTACTTTAATTTTTGTCACTTCCCGTGTCTTTAAACAGTTATCTCACAAGGTCTCCATTTTATCTCCATTTGTTCATGACCACTAAACTACATTCGCGAATGCATGTAAAATTACGGCTCGAATATGCCATATCTTCTTGATAGATACGGCGTATAGGGTAAAACAAGCTTGTTCTTCTTCGTTGACCAAAGTATTATATACGGCATATCGTTGATATGGATACGACGTATTCTTCAAAGTCAGGCAATGGTCTTTAAGTTCATCAAAGTCTAGGATACGCCGTATACTTTTAGAATGATATGCCGTATAGGTTGTCAGAATTTGTGGACTTTCTTGAACTCTTCGTTTATGCTCCATAATGCATGCCTTTTCACTAACTTTCACCATATACTCGATATTTACTGCAAAGAATAAATATAATCAATTAAGTATCAATTCTTATATAAAAAAATGTAAAACGAGTGATAAAGACGGGATAAATGATGCTATAAAATAGATGTTATTTGATGTCATCAAATATCCTTCCACTTGAATCCTACTTGTCCTCAAGTAGCCTTTAGAAGTTTATAAAAATGTATCCCAAAGGATTTTTTCCGTTAAAGCATTTATTCGATCTATTACAAGTACACAACCAAACACCTCACGAAATAGGAAGATGAAAATACTCTTATCACTCAACTAATCTATGTGGTAACATGTAACTAATTCGCTCAATTGCTCGATTGCGACGAGTATTCTATCACAGGCTTGACAATGATACACATCTCTACCACTAGAGCTAAGGAGTAACAAGTTTATAAAGGTAAAATGGGTTTTTATTATAAGGCTCAGGGTTGATCATTCTACAATCTTTCACCAAAAGTACCACACCAACAAGGAAGCTGAAGCACACATACATGGCCGTAACGATAGAATAGACATGTGTGTTCGATCACATCCTCATTTGAGTTTAACCAAGGGTTAGGATGAAGAATGATATAGGGTAGGGATCTTCTAACTTTCACCAATAGTAATAAACCAACAAGGCAGCTGAATCATGCATACATAGCCGTAACGACAGAATAGACATGCATGTTCGATCACATCCTCATTCGTGTAAAACCCATGGTTAATGATTAGGAAAGGAAAATAAATTGTTGTTAAATAAAAATTACGAAACAAATAGATTAAGTCCAAATAGATAAGACACAAGTTGCTAGACACTTTTTCCCGACCGTTACCATGAAAAAGACACAACTATTTACAAACGTCTTCATCATAGATCAAAAACAACAACCTAAGTTGGCGTTCCCGTAACGGTCAACTTCTCAATCATCCCATACTTTACATATTTTTACAAGACAAGTGGAAATATCTACCACTTTATACAAAACTTTACATCGTTGACTTATAAGACGTATCAACGAATAATCGATCCCTCGTATAATTCCTTCGGTCTAAGCTTTTGCGAAACGATTATCTTTGAACTTTCCTCCTCTTTTTTGTTGCGATTTTTCTAATTTTTTTATTTTTTTTAAATATGCTAACTATGAAACTCGGTGTAATTTCACCATCTTCACGATCATAATAACTCTGGATAATTCCTTTGATAATTCTTCATTCTTCGGACGTACCAATAATTGTGTTGGTAGTAAAAATACATGAGTTTTGACTACTTTATACATTCCTATTTGCAATGTAAAAATTTCTTCCCAACCGTATCAAAGATAGAAAATTGACACAAGACTCGGAAAACACATACTTTACACTTTAAGCAACTAGCAACTGATAAATGGACTTAATTTAACAGGGTAGGCTAGGGTGTAAAGGTGTAACGAAACAAACAGTTGGTGTTATTCCTAAAGGATTGGCTCTATAGGTTTTTCTAAGGGTATCTTACTCTTAAGATAAGAGTAAACAAAGGGTTTATACGAGGATTTAACTAACCAGTGTAGTTAGTTAATAAAACAACATATAAAGGCTTTTTGGGTGTAATCCTAGAAATTTACCAATTTAAACAAGTTACTCTATCTAAATCAATATTACTTATTATTGTGGTCTCGAACAGATATACCAAGCCAAGTTATAAAGTTTACAACATCACCGACACACTCATATTTTTGTGGAATTTGGGTAAACATTTAGAAACGGATAAGGTTAAATCCTTATAATATCTAATAAGGGTTATTGTGTGCAGGTTATGTAACAAGTAATTTCACAAAAGTATGCTTGATTTTTTTTAAAATTTAAGCATAATTTAAGCATTTTATGTGAAAAATAGGACAAGTATACATTCTAATTCCCATCCCCCACTTGAATTATACAACGTCCTCGTTGTATAGATAAAACATTAAAAACGAGAATTAAAAGAATTAGAATGAGAAACTCCCCTGATATTTTACTCGGTAGATTTTCCAAGTTAAGTTTATGAGAAAGGATGTGTGTTGAACAGCCGTCTGTATTCAAGCATGACTACAATCACACATAGGATTCCAGATGATCGATATTTCACCAACATTGTCAATTTCTTTGCAGCGAGGTCCTGTGCCAAATATTAAACAAGCTAAATAAACTGTACAGGAGACCAATACGCCGTATTCATAAACTGGAATACGCCATATTAAGAAACCTGTAAAAGGTATCTAAATACATGTTAGTCTGTTGAATACGCCGTATCATATTCATAAATACGCCGTATAGATAGAACTGACAATAATGTTTAAAGTGCATAAAAATAAAGGACTGATAATGTTCAGATATTCAATACGCCGTATGGTATGGAGCGGATACGCCATATTGATGTCTGGGAAGACAGACTCGATAAAAATAAATAACAATCCAGGTTGTCTCTCGGGAAGCACTTTTGTTTTTATGAGAGTCTTTAAGTTAGACTCCCTTCAGCCTCACGTCACACGATTCTCGAACTCTAGAACATCATCATCCTCTTTGTCAATGTCACCTCTGTAATATTTTTTCAATCGTTGTCCATTGACCTTGAAGCTAAACCTATCCCTATCAGTGATTTCTATAGCCCCATGTGGATACACCGTTTTAACAATGTTTGGACCGCTCCATTTCGACTTAAGTTTTCCAGGATACATCTTCAGACGAGAATTATAAAGTAGCACTTGATCGCCTACCTTAAAATCTTTATCACCACGAAGTCTAGAATCATGCCATTTCTTGGTCCGTTCTTTGTAAATTCTAGTGTTCTCATAAGCGCCATCTCTCAATTCGGCTAACTTATTAAGCTGCATAAGCCCATAATAAAGCCCAAAAACCATTACCCCAGCAGAAGAGCCTATCACGTCCAGCAAGTCTACAACTATCCAGAAATACCACTGATTCTTCCACCAGTAAATGTTCTCGTTCAGTTCCAATCATTCACCATCATACTAAAAACCCAAACACCAAAAGGAAGAAAAGATTTAGCTTGTCGCGTCAGGCGTGTTATAATAAATATCCTCCTTAGGAAATGGTAGTCAGTGGTTGTGTTACACTCAGAAGCCTAGGAAGAAAGTCTGAGCACAAACAGTACACGAGTAAGGGGATATACCGCTCAAGCTCACGCCAACCCTTTTTATGTGTTACACAACCTAGAAAGTCACAACAGACCACAAGGAATACCAACACCCAACCTTTACAACCCACTTTGACTTCGTGTGACAGTGATGGAATTTCTGACTCCCTTTATAAGATCCAGCGTTGCAACATTCGAATCTTGTCTAATGTTGATCAAGACATGAACTCCGACTCAAACGAGGTTGCAAGCATCCTATAAGTGGGGTAACCAAATCGGGTTCAAGATGGATGGCAAGGATAGTGATGTTGAGCGTATCATTGTCAATGGTGATCACAATATTTATCAATGAATATTCTCTTCATAAATATAAGGGGTGTAGGGGAGGATCATAAGAGGTCTTGGTTAAAAAGGCTTTGTTCTAAGCATAAGGTGAATTTTATGGGTATTCAAGAAACCATGACAGGTACTTTGAATAGATTTATTGTCAAATCTCTTTGGAATAATTCACCTTTTGATTTCATTTATAAGGAATCGAATGGAAAGTCTGGTGGTATCCTTACGGTTTGGGATACATCTTGGTTCACTTTGACTGATTCTATAAAAGGGCAAGGGTTCCTTGCTCTTCTTGGCAGATGGCGCAACATTGATGCATCTTGTTTGATGGTAATTGTTTATGCACCCCAAGACCATCGCGATAAACAACTACTTTGGAAAAACCTTACTAGGCTAATTGATAATCATAATGACTTCTCTATAATTTTTGGAGATTTTAATGAAGTAAGATCCGAAGCGGAACGCTTATGGACTCTTTTTGATCGTAGAAGTGCAGCCACGTTTAATGAATTTATTCACACTTCAGGTCTTTGTGATCTTCAAATGGGTGGTAAGCGATTTACAAGGATGAACAACCTTGGCTCAAAGCATAGTAAATTAGATCGCTTTCTTGTTTCTGATCATGTTTTAAAAATATGGCCGAACTCGAATGTGTGTGCTCTCCCTAGAGAATTTTCAGATCACACGCCTGTTCTTCTTTAAAACTCTGCCCCTGATTATGGCCC
The DNA here is from genome assembly GCA_026074375.1 of Tanacetum coccineum. Lineage (NCBI taxonomy): Eukaryota > Viridiplantae > Streptophyta > Magnoliopsida > Asterales > Asteraceae > Tanacetum > Tanacetum coccineum. The sequence goes on along the minus strand of BQNB010015254.1, from coordinate 35,855 downwards.
AACTCCTTTCAAGCTATTTAATTGATGGATAGATCACAATGAGTTCCCTGCCTTATTTCAAGACTCTTGGACTCTCTCGGTTACTGGGTTACAGACACGAGGTTCAACCTCTGCTAGTGGCCTTCCCGCAGTTGCATTCAAGATAAAATTACAGAGGCTTAAAAGATCTTTCAGGCATTGGCGTTCTATTGTCAAACATTCTGAAACAAAGATGTGTCTTGATCTTCGAAACAAGGTAGACACTCTTGACAATAAAGCCGAGTTAACTTCTCTTTCGCCTACTGAGGTTGAAGAAAGGAATAATTCAATTAAGCTTCTTGAAAATTTTGAATGTCGTAAGGTGAAAGATCTTAAACAGATTGCTAAGTTAAAGTGGGCAGCCGAAGGTGATGAGAACTCACACTTCTTTCATGGTATAATCAATAGTAGGCGTCATCGGTCTAGAATCAATAGGCTTAATATACATGAAAATTGGATCACAGAACCATTGGTAATTAAGAACCATGTTTATAATTCCTTTTGTGACCGCTTTAAAGAAGAAAATCCATCAAGACCACTCTTTTCTAGTAATCTTTTCAAACAACTATCCTTAGAAGACTCGCACTCTCTTGATTGATCTTTCACCATTGAGGAAATCAAAGCGGCTGTCTGGGATTGTGGTAGTTGCAAGGCACCAGGTCCGGATGGTTTCACCTTTAAGTTCTTCAAAAAAACATTGGGACACTCCTCAAACATGACATTTTTTCTATGTTTAAAGAGTTTGAGATTCTGCCCTAAATTCCTCGAGGGTGCAACTACTCCTTTATCACTCTTGTTCCTAAGGTGGATGACCCACTAGTTGTGTCTGACTTTCGTCCGATTAGCTTGATTGGTAGCCAATATAAAATTATTGCTAAAATCCTTGCTAACCGGTCTCTCTCGTGTAGTCTATTCGGTTGTTGGTGATGTTCAAATGGCTTACATAAAAGGGCGCCAAATTATTGACGGGCTGCTCATGGTGGACGAGATCATTGCTTGGGCAAAGAAATACAAGAAGCGTGTCATGTTCCTCAAAGTTGATTTCGAGAAAGCTTTTGACTCATTGAATTGGTCGTTTCTTTTCTATGTTCTTGATCAAATGGGTTTTAGTTCTAAATAGAGGACTTGGATTCATTCTTGCCTTGATTCGGCTTTTGCTTCAGTGCTTGTTAATGGATCACCAACAAAGGAATTTAAGATTCAAAGAGGTCTTAGGCAAGGAGACCCCCTCTCCCTATTTTTATTTATCTTGGCGATTGAAGCTCTAAATGTTGCTCTTCTTGAAGCAACAAACAAGAATATTTTTTGTAGTATCAAAGTGGGCAAAGACAAGATTCACATCTCACACCTCTAATTTGCGAATGATGCCTTAATTATGGGAGAGTGGTCTCGCGATAATGCTAAGAATTTGTCTAGAATTCTTACTTGTTTTCATCTCGCCTCCGGTCTAAAAGTCAACTTCAACAAAAGTAAACTTTTTGGAGTTGGTATCTCCACTGTTGATTTACATTTACTTGCTTCCTTTATTGGTTGCCTTGCATCTCAACTTCCCTTCACTTACTTAGGACTTCCTATTGGTGCTAACATGTCAAGATGTTTCAATTGGAATCCTCTTATTGAAAGATTTCATAAACGTCTCTCTAAGTGGAAATCCAAGACTCTCTCTATTGGTGGACGCCTCACACTCACTAAATCTGTCCTCGGTAGCTTGGGAGTTTATTATTTCTCTACTTTCAAGGCTTCTAAAAAGGTAATCAATCAACTTGAAAGTATTAGGAGAAATTTCTTTTGGGGCAGGTCTTTGGATGATAATAAAATTCCTTGGAAAAAAGTAATATGTCCTCGTGATCAAGGTGGTCTTGGAATTGATGGTTTGGGAACGTGTAACCAAGCTATGCTAGTTAAATGGTGGTGGAGATTTCATACCGAGAATCAAGCAATTTGGCGCAAAGTTATTTGTTCTACCCACGGACCTTTAGGTGGACTTGATGATAACTCTTCTCTTAGACCCAACTCCGGGCCATGGTATCATATTGCGAAGATAAAAGATGACCTCCTTAAAGTCAACATCAATCTTGATAACATCTTTAAGATTAAACTTGGAAATGGTCAAAGTACTAGCTTTTGGAACGATATTTGGATTGGTGATACGCCTTTGGTTGCTTCATTTCCTCGCCTTTATCGTTTAGACATAAATCCGGATTGTCTTGTTTGTGATAGAAATCCCACTGCCCACGTTCCCCTCTCTTCGTTGGCCACTACTTCAGATGTCACCCGCCATTCAATCCAATCTACTGGTAATGGGTCCATGAGCCCGTATTTTCCTCCTGGGCTAATCTTCCAATGGGTTTGGCGAAGGGAACCAAGGCCTGGACCAGAAACTGAAGAACTTATTAGCTTGGTTAGTCTTTTATCTAATCTTTACTTATCGAATGTTGAAGATAGATGGGAATGTACTATTGATGCTTCAAGACGCTTCACCGTTAAGGGCATGCGATATTTCATCACCTCTATGTCTCATTCGGTATCATCTACCGTAAATCGTTAGAACAAAGTAGTGCCATTGAAAATTAACATCAATACATGGCGCGTCTTAAATGGTAGGATGGCGACCCGCGCCAATCTTGATCGAAGGGGCATAGATTTAGATTCCGTGAGATGTCCCATATGTGATGATGCTGTTGAAACGGAAGAGCACTTGTTTGTTGATTGCAAGATTGCGAGAGACACATGGATAAATGTTCTAAATTGGTGGCGTATACCGAACACCACTTTTCAAAGTCTTCAAGATGTCTTTCAACTGGCAGACGACTCCCCTCTTGAAGCAAAATTTTCAAGATTCTTCGATGCGGTGATACAAACTACAATTTGGTCCTTATGGCGTTTTAGGAACAATGTCATATTCTCTCTAAAGAAACCATCAAAGGATCTTCTTTTCAACGACATCATGATCTTATCTTTTAATTGGATTGTTAGTCGATGTAGAAAACCTTTTTTGAATTGGATAGAGTGGTTTAATCACCCTTGCAACGCTCTATCCACCCCTTGTAACTTCGTCTAGCTCCTTGCTAGTTTCTATTTCATATGCCGTTAAAAAAAAACTCATTAAGCTGCATAAGACGACTTTCGCTAGCAAGCATTAAATCCATATTACATTGTTTTAATGCCCAATGTGCCTTATGCTCGATCTCTACGGGTAAATGACATGCTTTTTCATAAACTAATCTAAAAGGTGTACACCCTGTCGGTGTTTTATAGGCCGTCCTAAATGCCCATAATGCATCATTAAGTTTTTCTAACCAACCTTTAGGATTGTACCCCACTGATCTTTCTAGGATAGGCTTAATAGCTCTATTAGTAACTTCAGTTTGTCCATAGATTGAGGGTGCTATGCCATGGATAATTTGTAAGTCACACCATATCTTTGTAAAACCTTTTCAAGCTGGGAATTACAAAAATATGTCCCTCTATCACTAATCAAAGCTTTAGGAACTCCAAACCTAGCAAATAAACTTCTTAAAAACTTAACCACAACACGTGCATCATTCGTAGGTAATGCCTGAGCCTCGACCCATTTAGACACATAATCGACAGCTACTAATATGTATTTATTACCTCTAGATTCGGGAAATGGTCCCATAAAATCTAATCCCCAAACATCAAAGACTTTGCATACCTGAATGTTATTTTGAGGCATTTTGTTCCTTAAAGATATGTTCCCTGATATTTGACATGCATCACATCGTCTTACGTATTCATTAGCATCTTTAAAGACACTAGGCCAATAAAATCCGAACTCGTAAACCTTCTTTGCGGTAACATTAGCACTATGATGCCCACCAGTAGGTCCTGAATGACAATACGCCAAAATTTCGAGGGTTTCACTTCCAGCCACACATCTTCTCATTATATTATCTGCGCACAGTTTAAATGCATAAGGTTCCTCTCAGAAGTAAGCCTTGACTTGCGAAAAAAACCTTTTTCTTTTTTCAAAGGTCCAATTTGGGGGAACAAACTTTCCAACAATATAATTAACGAAATCTGCATACCATGGTTCATCGTTATTAAACTTGGATTTTAGCACCATTAAATGCTTGTCGGAGAATTTGTCAGCAATTTCCTTCTCAGTTAACACCTCCACATGCGGATTCTAAAACCTAGATAAGTGATCTGCCGCCAAGTCTTCTGCTTCCTTAGGTTTCTCCAGTACTTGACAAGGGATAGTGAAACTCCTGGGGTCTTTTTCTTTTAATGGCAGTTTGTTGAGCAAGACAGCTGAGCACCTTTCGTTCATTGTCTTCATACAAGCTTCTTCAAGTCTCGATTTATTCGTCAGTAAACTCTTCAGATATTTAGCGTATTTTGGTATTTGCACTAGGGCTTCGATAAACGGAATATTAATATAGAGTTGTTTCAGAGTCTCCAAAAAAATTTGTTGCAGTGCTTCTTCCTTTTCTTTTCTCACCTGGTTTGGGAAAGGAATAGATGATTGTTGTGGTTTTACCAATGGTTGAGTAATCCTTTCACGAATACTTGAAGATTTATTTTTCTCACCATCATCATGTGGCTTTTCCTGCACATTTTGTTCAAATCTAGGAGGTTCATTCTTGTTGATTTTAGTTTCATTAATTTCTTTACTACAGGTGACTTCAGATGTCATCTTTCCTCCCCTAGTGGTCACTCCTTTGACTTCATTTTTTGGAATCAAAACATTACTCATAACCTTTGATAATTCTTTACCTCGATTTTTAGCTCACTCAATAAGTTGATTCGTATTTTTAACAAAAGCTCGTTGGTGGTTCTAAATTCTTTAATGAATATCTTCATCTCCTCATGTCCACGTTTACCTTCATCAATGATATTAGCCAACATTTCCTCAATAGTTAACCTCCTTGTAGGGTAATTGAATGGGTAAGGAGGGAACCCGAAAACGGTACCTGAAAAAAAGACATAATTCGACGTAAAACTATTTTAAAAAACTAAACTAGAATGCTAACTAAAACTGTTGTTGTATCAGACAGTCGATACGTCGTATTCAGTAGTCTGGATACGCCATATCGGTGTTTGATGTTGAATATGTTGTATTCAAAGAAAATGGATATGCCGTATTCAATAAATAACAGCAGACGGTAGAAAAACAAAATTAAATTTATACTAAAAATACCAATAAAAACAAGAAATTAAACAATCGCACTCCTCGGCAGCGGCGCCAAAAACTTGATGTGTCATCGTGTAGGTTGTTATTTATTATCAAGTTTTACTATTTATTTTATGCCGACTATACCTAAAACAACACTCTAACGGGCAGTGTACCTAATCAGATGTAGCTTTGTGGTAAGTAGGGTGTCGATCACTGAGAGTGGAAGTTAACTCTTAATTCTACTGGTATTTTATTTACCTAGGTTTAGTACTAATCTAACCTAATAATTCTAATTAAATCTAATTAAACCTAAACTAACGCAAATGGGGGTTTTCAGCCTGAGAGACTGACATGAGTTTAGTTGTGATTATACTAAGGTGATGACAAATAATGCACACAAGTGATTAACAAAAGATTGATAAGTGGTCAAATGTGAGGAAAACGTATTAGCTGGTTTAATATAATAATATGCCTTGATTGTCTATTCATGCAATGATTGTATTAATTCATTGGTGGTATATCATTCCAAAGTTAGGTAGATCTCCTCCCTAGACTCGAGGTTTATCGCAAGTTAATCCTGTCACAATTAACCTAAACTCGCATAAAGCTCACACCGTTGATTATAATCTATCTAGGAAACTATATTGGTAGTTATATTGAATCTTAGCTTAATGAGGCTTTACTAACTTACTGCTTAATGGAAATTCATATACTAGTAGTCTACGCCCACTTAACTACCTATGAAAATAGGACGTTATGTGCAATCCCAAGTCACCAGCTTAGTCTACCCATCCACTTAACCATAGATCAAAACAGGGCTTTCTATTGGTGATCCTAGTATTCTAGCTATATGAATAAACGTTATATGTTTCCATCCCAGACTCTTAGTCTATGCTCAAACAACATCGAAGTTGCAACTCATTAAATATGTAGGACTAGACCCAGTTGAATGATAGGGAAAATACATACTTAAGCACATAAACAGGTATGAAGTGATAAACATAATCAACATGCAACGAATAAAGAACAATCGATATAAAGACAAATCAAAACATTATATTATCATAAACATGGCTAATACCTAAAGGTATTAGCCGATAGTCATTGTAACAATACACGAAATCATAGATAAACGATTAAACATAATGCTAACTGAACGCGTATAGTGGAGTGTAGAAATTACAAGAGTTTTCCCATTAATTGGACGACTTCATAGATCTTCTATTCTTCTCCTTTCTTTCTTTGCATACTGTTCCGTTCAATTTTCCTTTCTTGGGTTGAATTGTATTTATATTCCAAAAGGGATATAAATCCCTTTTTTTTATTTTCTTGCCGTGCACACAAAAGCCAATCGTGGCATCTTTTTTTTCTGTTTTGCTCGTCCCAAATCAAGCCCAACAATAAGTTCCTTTGGGATTTACTCCTTAGTTTTGTGTGTAACCATGTCCAAGCAACAATGGGCTTGTCTAATTCGATCCAAAGGCCCAAGATGAGTTTGTTGCACGAATTGATTTTCCAACAGATATTATCACGAGTTGAGTTCATATTTTTGAGCATATTATTATTCAAAGGTGAAGATCTCCTTTCTCTTTTTCCGTGGCCTTTTGAATCACCTAAAACGGAGCTCGGACGAAGAAGTTATGACCAAAACATTGCACGTGTTTAAATCTTTCACTCTTCGATATTTTACTTTAATTTTTGTCACTTCCCGTGTCTTTAAACCGTTAGCTCACAAGGTCTCCATTTTATCTCCATTTGTTCATGACCACTAAACTACATTCGCCAATGCATGTAAAATTATGGCGCGAATACGCCGTATCTTCTTGATAGATACGACGTATTGGGTAAAACAAGTTTGTTCTTCTTCGTTGACCAAAGTATTATATACGGAGTACCGTTGATGTGGATACGGCGTATTCTTCAAAGTCAGTTTATGGTCTTTAAGTTCGTCAAAGTCTAGGATACGGCGTATACTTTTAGAATGATACGCCGTATAGGTTGTCAGAATTTGTGGACTTTCGTGAACTCTTTGTTTATGCTCCATAATGCGTGCCTTTTCACTAACTTTTACCATATACTCGATATTTTCTGCAAATAATAAATATATTCAAATAAGTATCAATTCTTATATAAAAAAATGTAAAACGTGTAATAAAAACGGGATAAATGATGCCATAAAATAGATGTTATTTGATGTCATCAGCAAGTTCTAAGCTCGTTCTAGTAGGCTTGGGTTCTCTTAGACCTAATTTTTCATACATCGTATACGACATCAAACTTATGCTAGCTCCTAGGTCTGATAACGCATTATTAATATGCAATTGCCCAATGTCACAAGGAATAGTAAATCCCTGGGTCTTTTTTCCTTTGATGGCAGCTTGTTTAGTAATACGGCTGAGCACCTTTTGTTCATAGTAATGGTACAAGCTTCTTCAAGTATGGCCTTATTCGTTAGCAAACCTTTCAAAAATTTGTCGTACTTTGGCATTTGAGCAAGGGCTTCGATAAAGGGCAAATTGATGTGCAGTTGCTTCAGATTTTCTAAGAACCTTTTCTGTTGAGCCTTTTCTTTTTGTTTTCTCAACCTTCGGGGAAAAGGAATAGACGGTGTTTGTACCTCAATTGATGGTTGAACAAATGGTTCGTTGGTTTTTTGATTTTCAATAAGGACTTCCTTTGGTTCAACTGGCTTGTCGTGATTTACCGCTAGAGGTTCTTCAATATGCATGTTGGGGTTGTCATTTTAAATATCTTGAGTTGTAGTTTTTCCACCTCTAGTAGTTACCCCTTTAACTTCATAATTTGATATCAGAGCATTATCGATCACCCTTAACAAATCGTGTACCTCAAACCTGAGCTCACTTAATGAGTTGTTCCTTTCTTTAAACAAGAGCTCGTTGGTTGTTCTGAATTCGTTGATGAATGCTCTCATCTCCTCATGTTCTCATTTTCCTTCATCAATATATTTGTATAACATTTCTTCCATCGTTAATCTTTTTTCAGGATAGGTAAAGTGATATGGACGAAGTCCGAAGGCTGTTCCTAAAAAGAAAGACGTGATTTAAAGTAAAGCTATTATAGAAAAATAAACTTGCAAAGATACTGGGAACTGTAGTCAATACGCCGTATACAATTGATTGAATACGTCGTATTGCTAAGCAGATTGGATATGTATTGGCTAAGAAAGTTAGATACGTCGTATTCAATTGAAGTGGATACGCCGTATTAGGTTATCAACTAGAACAGTGTATAGAAAACAATTTAAAACACTCAAAACAAACACACAAATAAAACAAACAAACAATTAAAAACAAATATAGGATTTTACAGAATTTTACAATAATCTAAATTACACTAATTAATCTAAATTACACTAATCCTACGAGTTAGATCTAATGTTAAAAACCAAAATATTAAATAAAAGTCAAGATTAAAATTTCACTCCTCGGCAACAGCGCCAAAAACTTGATGTGTCGTCGTGTAGGCGTTATTAGAGTATTCAAGTTTTAAATTTATATTTTGCCGACTTTACCTAAAACAACACTTTAACGGGCAGTGTACCCGATCAGATGGAGTTTCGTGATAAGTAGGGTGTCGATCACTAACAATCTCCCTCGAAGCGAGGTCTTTCAAATTTTGTTATCGTTACGTTCTTGAGTCTTGATCTTGGTCTTGGTCTTTATCTTTGTTGTAGGCTTGTTCCTTCATGCTATGTGATCTTTGATCTTAAGCCTTTGTCATTGTCTTTTGACTTTGTATTTGATTCCCAAGATCTTTAAATCTTTCATCTTGTTTGTCTTTATCGTCATTGCCATCTTGCAATCTTATGTCTTATTACCAACATGCTCATACTATGCATCATCTTGAAGGCTTGCTAACAATCTCCCTTGACAATCTTTTGTCTTGATATCTTTAAGGAAGATTTAGAATATCAGAGTTGTAGAAGTCTTTGTCTTTAAACTTAAGCATTCTTGATTCTTGAATCTTGATGCTTATAGTATGTCTTTGTAGTCTTTGTAGCTTGAGAATGAGCACGTGGTAATGAATCTGACGCTGCTGGAATGAGGTCATTATTCCATCGTCGGTACCTGTATTTAAATGTTAGTGATAAACATCAACGAATTTTGTCTTTGTCATTCGTTAGTTTCGATAACGTTAACATCCGATTCTGTGAGGACCGTCTTACAGTATGAATATTGTACCTGTGATCAGGTAGATTCAATTTAAGAAGAATCACCTTGACAGGATTTCCAGCTCAAAGTGTTAGATTCTATAACGCGGATGCATTAGATTCATCGTACTTGCTTGTTCTCATTAACGGAACGTCTCATAGCAGACAACGCGATAAGAGTGAATCAGATAGTTACTATCTTTCTAATTGAGTCGTCAATTCATTTACTGGACCAAATTCGATACCCAGTTAACACAAGCTTGATTCATATAGAATCTCACAAGTCACCTACCACAGTGCTGTTTGATGTTGACACTGGAAGGATTTCCATTTGTCACTATGAATTCTGAAGAGTATCACTCTGATTGTTCTGGCAAAAATATATATATATATTATAATATATTTATATTTATTTTATATATATATATAAACGCGAGCCCATAAGCCACTGATTCGTCAATAATATATATATATAATATAAAAGCAAACACTCAACCAAACACCTTTAGCCAAGGATTGGTTAAGAGTTCACACAATAAAATATATATGTAACCGGAAGTATGATTCCCGGGTCGTTATGTCCCAACGAGGCTTAAATGGAAAATCGAATGACGGATTGATGATTGATGTTCGAATATGACAAAGGTATGATTGATTTTTCTATTTCTAAGATTAAAAATGCAAAAACAAATTAATTAAACCTAAAAACGAAAGTAAAATAACTTAAAACCTAAAACGGGTACGGAAAACGAGGGTAAAAAAAACTAAATTTGGCACATTAAACCCTAGAACAAATTTTAAACTAAAAATAGATTCTACTTGACTAAAAACGAAGTTTAAAAAAACTAGACTAAAAACGGAGGTCGTTTGACCAAAAAACGAGTCAAAACAAAAACCGGGTCAAAACCCGTTCTTTAGAAATTAAAATTTTTAAAAATTAACCCTACAGAAGTTTTAATATTTTTCCTACAAAATATATGAAAAAAGAAAATTTTTAAAAAAAAGTTTATATTTTTCTGATTAATATTTTATTTTTTATGATTTTTTAAAGTTTAAAAAGAAAATAAATTATAAAAAATACTAAAAGATTTTATAAAAATCTGAAAAATTTACAAAAAATACTTGAAAGTGTGACGGTCCTAAGAAAAATAAGCTGTCTTGACCAGCTTATCAAATAAGCTGTCAAAATAAGCCCAACAGCTTATAAAGCAAATGGGGCAAAACCCCCTTAAATAATAAATCCAACAAACCACTACCGGATGAGCTATTGTAGCACAGCGGTAGTGGTGTTGGGTTTATAAAGGGTTGAGGGCTTTGAGGTCCCGGGTTCGAGTCTTGCTCACCCGGGACTTTGGCCTTCCCCTTTATATTTTTTTTTCAATTTTTTTTATAAACTTAAAAAGGGCTTATAAATAAGCAATTTTTATAACTACAAGTTTTTACAAAAGCTTATAAATAAGCTGGAAAATGAGCTTAAAAGTGACAGAATGGCTTAAATAAGCTTAAGGCTTATTTTTTTCTTTTTTGGATTTTTAGACTAATTAAGCTAAAGAAAAAGGAAAATAACCACAAACACAAAAAAAGGAACAGGCAATAAGCATGTGAGAACAATTTAAAACCAATAAGCACCTCAAAATAAGCCACAAATGAGCTTATGAACTTAGCAGAACTAACTTTAAAGTTAGTCCTGCTAGTTTTAAATTAAAACTACTAAGCTATCAACTAAAAAGTCCCAAAAAAAGCAGAGACTATCTTCAAATGAGATTATGCTCAATTTCTTGAAAACTAAGAACAAATCTTACTATCTGAAAATCTTAATTGAAAAATGGTTTTTGGAAACACTACTATCTTAATTTAGCAGATTGGACAAAAGGCAATTAACAAATGCAGACCTGAGATTTTACTACTAATTCCTACAAACTTGATTCAAACTAATTAATTTTAAGCTAAAAGTCCTAATTACACTAAGTTTTTTGAATTTATACCTTAGAATGAGCTTAATAGAACTTATTCTCTAAATCTGCACACTCATGAGTGTGTGCTGATTCAATTTTTGCAAAGAGAAAATAATGCAAACTGAGCAAATGGGCTTGAGGCCTTATAACCTTGCATTCAACACTTACAATGAACACTAAATAATCAAACTATACTAAAATTAAAACCTCAAACAAGCTTAATCCTAAAATCTCAAATCTAGCTGATTATGAAACACTTACAGCTAGATTTATATTTAACTTTAAACTCTATAAGACTAATTAAATCTGCTATAAAACCACTTCTAAACTTACTAATTTAAGATAAACAAAGGAAATCAAATTGGTCTTATGACAAAAACACAACTAGTAGACTAACAATAGCTAGTTACTGCTAATCCTAAAACCCCTTTAACCTTGCGTGTGAGTAATTTTTAATTTTACACTTGAACATAATAAGTGAGCTAATGAATGCTAAAATTTATTAGTACCTATGCAATAATAAGATCTAAAATAAGCAAACAACAAGGGAGATAAGACACTGCTTATAAGCTAAGATTATTAGAGTTATTAGCATAAAATCTGAAAAAGTTTCATATAAACTTAAAGCAAGCTACTTTTAAGAATTCTAAATTTAGATTTTCATTTAACTATATTATGAGAATAAGTTCATTAAGTAGAAATAAGACAAGGGTACAACATTTAATAAGACAAATGGTAAACATACCAAAAATAGAAAATTACAACTTACTCTGTCCTTTTGCTTAGTGAGGAGCATTCAAAAGCTAAACTGCAGCTTCTTTGGAAATCAACTTAGCCTTTAAGCTTTTCTAGAATAACCTTATTTCCCTCAATGAGCTTATTTCCCATACATATGAATATGCAACAGTTACAATTGTACACAAGACCTTTTTAGAACTTGGCAATTTATTAAACTTGGGTTAAAGTTTACAATTTTGATTTCTTGGCTTAACTGAGTTAACAAAAAATCAACAGAGTTGCTGCTAGCTAATTACAATAAGCTCATCAAGAATTAGATTTTTACCAAATGAGCTTAAAATAGCTTATAGAGATGTAACAGTTACAATTTGCTTAATACAGAGTTTTTAATGTACTTGTATTTTATTGTACTTAGGAAAAATCGTACAACTGAAAAAAAAATTATAACATTAAACAAAGATCATTTAGGCTGAAAATTATCATAAACATAAACATAAATTAAAACTATATACTTTTAAAAACTTAATAAAAAAAAACTACTAGATACTCATTTTCTCATTTCTCTTTATACGCTGAGTCTTACAGCCTTTGTGCTTGTTGAGTTTGTTTGGTGAGAGCAAGACAGAAACCAATCTTGGAACCATTAATCTCTTTGTGCTTCTTTGGTATTTCTATCACCACTTTGGATTAACGTGAAAGAGTTGGATTGCCAAATAGGTAAAGGGTTTTATGGGAGGAGAGGGTAAGGTTTTAATGGGTAATATGTGAGGTTGTGTGTTTTGTGGGGGGGGGAGAATGAGAGGGGGAGGGTGAATGGGAGATGGGGGAGGGTGAGTGTGTTGTATATTTTGAGAGCGATGTGAGGGGTGTTGTTATCGATTTTAGGTTTTGTGGCTCCTTTGTTTCCTTTGTGTTTTTGTTTCGGATTCTATTCACTCCTATCCGATCTTGTAATATTGAGCTTCATGTGAATGAGTGTCAGGCTTTGGGTTTTGGGCGCGGGAAAACGAGATTATAATGGTTTGGGGTGACAGGGAATGAGTTTGTGGAATTGGCAACATTGTTGCCCTCAAACTTGTATAAGTGTATTGCAATACACGTCCTTGAATTTACACCTTTAAGGTCCCTGGAGTTAGGTTAGGGAGTTGCACCGTTATAGTCCTCAAGGACTTACATGTTAGTTCTTGAAGGACTGACAGTTGGTAAATGGCTTGTTAACGGGTTAAGGTGTTAACGATGTTAAGGGGTTAATAGGGTTTGGGCCTTGTTGAAAGAAATTGGTCGTTTGGTTTAAAAAGGAATTGGGATAGTAATGGGCTTATGGGTTATTTAAAATAAGTGGGCTGATCCGGGCCCTATAGCGTGGGTACGGTATGGGTCCACTTTTAACCTTTGGTTTTTCGGAGTACCGATTTCGATGCCTTTTCAACGATGTATCCCGGGGTTGACTTTGACTTCGTTTTGTCTTTATAATGCGACATACTTTTGTCGAGTTTATCGGTATTTCTGTTTGAGCTCCGTTTTCAATCCTTTTGTACCTTGCCCTAGTTTTTCTACGCTCTTTCTTAAATCCGTGTTCGGTTTTGTTCGGTTCTGGCTTTTGATTTTTGTCTTTTAGTGAATATCCGGGCTATCTGCACAGTACAAAACAAATACAAGCATATATATGATTATTTGTGCGTTTTTGATAGTTTAGGGTTCGTTTTTTAAGGTTAAAAGGGGTCTGTGTAATTACCTCACATAACAAAATCCCCTTACTAAGTTATTTGCCGTATCATCACGATGTTATGAGTAAACACTTAAGATCGACCATTGAGATCTCTATCCCCCTCAACTTATAACCTGAAAAGTAGCTAAGTGTTTGTTAAGGGGAATACAAAGAATCAATAGCTTCGACAAGTCCTGTTTTCACCATTCTTATTATATGATTACACTAAATATCCCTAATATTTTCTGGATTTTCCTTTTTCTTTTTCTTAACTACCTGATTGACTTCCTATATTTTATCAACACTGGGATCATAGAATGAGAAGCGCCCATAGGATAATCTATAGATGTCCTGACGGATAAATTTATCGTCCCCGATTTTTCACTAGTCCCAAACTAAGCGTAAAAACGAAATCACTGTCACGTATAAGTAAAAATGCTAACACTACTTATAACTATGACTTGTCGGCTTTCCGCTCCCGACAATTATTCAATTAGAGTGGTTGTGCTTAATTTTAATGTAAATTTAGGTCGACAATTTTTAGAAAGTAGTATAGTTTATGTGCATAACGATATTTCTGAAGAAATCTGGGGAAAAGACTAGATCACCCACCAACCAGCATATGCTACGATAGATCCAGCGAGTTCTCTTAGGTTATCAGGTTGAGAAACCCCACAGTGAGAATGTTCGCAATGTATTAGCGGGGTACTCACCCTTTTAGGCCAGTTTCTTAGAGTTACCGCTAAATATACAATACTACTCAAAGACAAGCAAACATTTCAAAAAATTTATGATCTCGTTGGTGAGACTATTACATGTAATGACCTTTTCTTCTCGGAACGTCCAGCTTCATCAGCTAAGTGCCCCAGGCTTTTAGACACCCACGGAGAATTACTTAATCGAAATAATCTTTCCGACGGCAAACAACAACTTTTGAGTCTGAAACCAAGTTATATTCTTAGTTCATAATTTTATACTTGAGTTTTCAGAAAAAGAAATCTTAATCATTAAATTTTCATTTATTGCTATATTACTATACTTACCGTCATCATTTACATGACGTACAACATCGCCTGCCTCCGACAAGATGTTAGTGACTTAGTCTGACGACGGTTTCTTATTGGATAACATCTCTAGAATGTACTTTGGCATTGTATTATCTCACTATGGGGCTTTGTTTTGAAGACTGCTGCAACATCGGTTGTGAGCGGCAAGATGAAAGTAAACCCTTTATCAGCTCACAGTTTATATTATTTATTTATTATTTTTATTTAATTTTATTTATTTATTTTTTTAGAAATTTTCCGGTTTAATAGAGAGGAATAAATTTCGTTTTAGAAATATCAAGTATAAAGCTGAAACTAAGACGAATATTTCCGTTTCCGTTAGAGCTTGCTTTTTAGAAAAGGTCGGTTTTTAACGTTAAAGCTAAAATTAAGCACGGTTTTTAGTCAAGGTTAAGGGTTTCTGGGTGAGAAAGCGATCAAGTTACACTTATTAGATTTCCATATAATTCCTTGTTTAGCATTCATCTTGTAAATATCCACTATCATTTTTCGTCTTCGCAAATTTAAAATCTTAATAAAGATACGCGAAAATGCTTAGCCTAATAATTTCGTTTATTAAAATGGTTAAGGGAACTAGCTAGGGCTCAACACGCCCGATCGAGTCAAAAATTATTCTCATTCTACCCATTAGGAAAGTCAAAACTGTGTCAAAACACTTATTTTATTTTTGAAAATTTTTAAAATTTTTCAATTTTTTGGTATTTTTGTAAAAATTTGGTGGTAAAAACGGGATTGCGTGATAGCAACGACTGCAGGCAAAAATCAAATCGAAGATCCCCCCCATACTAGAACTAAACATCGTCCTCGATGTTTCAAAGGGGTTCCTACGTAAATCTAAGGCCGTTTATGAAGTGTGCCAAAAGATAAAACGTTAGTCGATTAGATTTGGATACTGGATTCCCAAAATGAAGCTGAGGATGTGAAGCTCGAGTTAAAAATGACAGAATCGAGAGCCTTCATAATCCGGGAATACCTGGACAAATAAAACACAAGCACAGGAATGGCAGAAGCAAATCTCATCACAACAACACTAGAATCACAAAGAACACAAGACTTATTCATTACTACTACTAAGCTAGGATAAGCATGGGGTGCCTCCCACGAAGCGCCTTGTTTTTGTTAACCGAGTCACAAGCTTGACTCGACCCCGAATTCATTGGTCCATGGGGGAGCAAGTGGAAGATAAAATCATCATCGGACTTTCATTCAAGTGGTTTGGATAAACATTGAATTTCATGAAAGTTCCACTCCGATGAGATACATCCGGCATAAAAGAATGATAATTTGAGATGCCGGGATCAAAAATGATATCTTCATTCCTGGTGGAGAGAAGATATGGAGGGACAACGAATACGTGAGAAAAGCAAGAAAGATCCATACAACATAACCGAAGAGAGAAGATTGGTCATCCTCTAATGGTACATTCACATTAGTCGTAGACACATTCTTACGAATCCCGGGGTCAATAGAAGTCAAATCTCCCAGATCGGGCTCAATCTTAAATTTCAAACATTCAAGATTCGGAAGAGACATGATGTGAGCGAGTTCATCGGTGAACTCATCATGATAAAGGTCACTCCTATCGGCAAGAGGAGACTGATCATTCGAAAGATCAAAGGTAAACGAATCATATTGAGAAAAATTGTCATGAGTAGTGGTACTGCCACTACTTTTCTCATTAAAATAATCGTTATCAACATAGAAAGCTTTATAATCCGGAAGAGATAAATCAGAACGAGTAGTGGGACTGCCACTACTAATCTCTTCTAGATTAAAATGGAAAGCTTCAGATTCGGGAATGGAATTATCAAAGGTGTTAGTCTCTTCCAAGAAAAGATTAGGACATGTGGAGGTAGACTTGATCACAACATCAGAAAATGAAGTGGGATTATCTCTTAATGCATCGATCTTAGCAATAAGAAGATTGGCATTCAACAATTTTTCACGAAGGATATCGTCTTTGATTGTTAGAAGAATATCGGTATCAATCCCTCCAACTTCCGGGATAACAATCTCTACCACCTCTAAGCTGACGATCTCATCATCGGGAGGTGATGCATCGACATAATCGATGTTCTCATAAGAATTGTCATCACTTGAAGAATTATCATCGTTGGAATCGATGACAATCTCATAATGTTCATTGAGAGCATTAAGAGAGGTAGGATTGTTACAAAGAGGCACATCACACATACTGTTGGGAATACCCTTGGGCTCACTTGGGATTGGGACAAGGTCCTCAACACTAGACTTTATTACTTCGTCCGATTCCGTTGCCGGAATAGTGTCAAGATGCTCGTCCCCCATACTTAGAGAGTTAACGGGCTTCTTGTTTGGTAAGACGGGTGTGATTGCAATGGTATAGTCCTCGTCATCATCGTAGCAAATGAGAATCTTCCAATAAACGATACTTAGACCCTCCTTTGCTCTACACGCAATTTCGCTTTTCTTCTTTTACAATATTTACGGGTAAGAACAATATAATCTTGAACATGGATACAATAAAAATCAAAACGATACATATTAATCATTCCGAGTATTAATGGTAACTATCAAACTACTTAGAACAGGTCTAAACCTTTTCAAGTTTATCAAATGCTAAACAAGGTGTGGTTATTGTAGAAAGAGTTTGATGTGTAATTAATGTTATGATGTGTGGTTAAGATGAATATGGATCATTTGTGTACATTTTAGATACTTTAGGTCGAGTATTGTTATATTAATTGTCATGATATAGGCCTTTAGGTAATTTACTCATTGTTTATTGCTTATGTTAAACGTTTTCTAGCAAATAATTAATTACAAACCGTTGTTTTATAGTGATAACAACGAGTTGGAAAATGACCCGCGCGTTGCGGCGGGAGCTAACATATTATTGCAGCATATGGAGCGCTAACAATGATCAAAATCATACACCTAAATTTCTTGGTTATGAATTATGATACACTTTTCCTAACAATCGTCTCTCTTGACATATCACCTTCTCCCGGTTCGACTTGCACAACTTTTCTATTGGAGTTTATTTCTTCGGTTTTGATACTTTGCGCCAAGTTTTTATTTGCTTATTTTATATGCACCATAATGTACGACACAGGATGTAAAAATCTGCAAAAAAAAGAAACCGATAAGTGTATAAAAAATCGAAAACTTGTAATATTACAGTTTATACATGCTCAATCATTTCCAGCTCCCGCATCCATGTACTTATGAAACAAATTTATACAAAAATATTCTTTCTTTTCATTTGTCGTTATATTCATATAAAAAAGCATACCACCCATTTTGGAATTCAATTGGTTGTAATGTCTTAATTGTAAACTCTTATGATGCACAATCACCTTCGCTATTTTTGACCAAAGAAATCTTCCATGTTCTGCCCTCAGCAAATAGAGCTCTGTGAATAATCTCCATGGAAGAAGCTAGCTCAGAGCTTGTAACAACATGATAAACCATTTTGTTTTAACTATGAGAAAGACTTAACATGTTTATGTTTTCTATTTGACTTCAAGGTTAAATGGGTCAAATTGACTTCATAAAACATAGGGCCCGTTTGTTTGAAGAGATAGAGTAATGATTTAGGGAATGAAATAAAAAAATGTTGTTTGGTACATTTGTGTGGGTCCCGTGAAAGGGATGAGTACCAGATTTTGGTCATCTATAAATCCCAATGAATTTGTCATCTTTTTCTCGTATATTCACTTATAGAGGGCCTAAATTTTACTACAACCACCCATAATTTATCTTATTTTTTCTTTTATTATTAAAACATTTTTAAAATTTTAAATTATATTTATATATAACATTATTTTTATTATATTTTTCTCTCTCCTCATTTAATTCAAAAACTTAAATCCAAATCCAAATCCTAATCTTAATCTTAATTCTAATTAAAACCCGCATACAAACCAAACGAGCCCTTAATTTTTTTTACATACTTTAGTGGGTGTTTGGCAAACTGGTTTATGCTGCAAAATTATAAGAGCTGACAGCACTTACAAACGTCTACTGATGGAAATTCATGTTATATCGAAAAGAAACGTAAAGTTTTATACTGAATGAACATTGTTTCTTAAACCCCCATCAGCACTCCGTAACATTATCAAAGTTTGAAAGAAACCCTTTAAAAAAAGTGCGAGTGATCTAACGGCCAAATAATCATGAACTTTATACTGTGATGATGCTAGTTTTATACCTTAGCAAATGTCACATTATAATTGTATATGAAATTATGTTAAACACACGCACCTTTCCACCATAGTTCACATATAATGTGTCAAAGATAGACGCGATGAAGTAGGACATGTGAACCAAAACTGAAAAACATGACACTCCACACATAACTTCTCAAAGGTTGGGTTAGGTCAAAATGGATACTTATCTGGTATGGTTGGCCCTTTTTTTGCAGCAATAAGAGGCAACCTTCGACCCAGTTGACCCGTTTTCTTTTTGCTAACTTTTCAATTCTCACCCACTTGCAGCAACAGTTCCGTCAGCAGCTGGTCGCACAGAAAGAACTGTCATTGGTTTCCAAATCCCCGCCGGATCTCCCATCACCTTTTTTGTAGCTGCCATCTTGTTGGTGTGCATTCTTGCATATTACAATTACAGGTATATGCGTCATATGCGACTCTTTTTGCTCTTCTAAAAGCTAATAAGCATCTTGTTAGAAGCTTTAGAATAAACGTATTGCATTTTGATAATAGAATAAGTTAATAAGTACCTCAATTAAGCTTAGCCAAGCACCCCTTAAGTTACTTATACATCCATAAATTGTGGCGTGCCCCCTTTGCCTCTAAACCACGAAGCAACTGCGTCCCTCAACCTATCAGCTATAGCCAAGCATAAGATAATAATCCTATCCGGATGCAGCTGCCATTAGCACCAACTTGTTGAATACTCTGAAAATACCCTTCCACATCAATACCAACTTGATTGTATCCATGTCACCACCTCCATTTATGATACCTTTCGTTGTCTCGTTTATCTCCCCTCCAAATGGGCCATTGTCCTATAAATTAACAACTGAAAATAACATAAGAACCAACAAAACATATCAAACTTAAAACTAAAAAAACGAATAATTGGTACTCATTCGAAACTTAACCTTGGAATTCTAGGCTTCCAATTCTCTCGGCTGTTTGGCTTCCCTTCTCACAGCATAATCTTTTGCCTGAAAAGAAGATGGAATTCATTACAAATAACATTATATTAAAGCAAATAACAGAGAGCTTGTAGTTACAACTGTAGACATGCCTGTGTGGGTCAAAGAGAGGCGTGAGACCAGTCGAATTCAATTTTGTTGATATCAGCATCCGTACTCATTTTCGCGAGTTCTGACATTGTCTCGGCTTTAGCTTGCTCAGATTTTACCATCACCTTTTCTAACCACGTATGGCTTTTTCACTACTCTCCTAATTCTCTCCTTCCTTCGTCTTTTTCTTTGTCTGGTATCTTCGTTTTGTGGTTTTCGAATGACATTTTTTCCTTTTTGTTGTTGTATAGAGCTAGGGTGCTACAGTCGGACTCGATGTCCATTTAATATAGTAGTAGCGAATATTCAATAAAAATTAAAAGCTAAATGAGCAAGCTCCATAATATCCTGGTACAAAAGAGAAGAGACAAATAGGTACCTAACTTTACGATTCCGAATCGAACTACGCTATCACCAATGGATTAACCGAGATGTGAGTTTACGATCAGTCAGTTCCAACAAATTGGCAGAATTAAAATAAAACTAAACTCACCGGCATGTGTTGAAGAACGCGCTTGATAACTGCTTTTAATATTCCTTGTCTGTGTAAAAGCTCGTCTAACTGTTGATTCCCTGCGTAGAGAACTTCTTGTTAGCTATCGTCTTTGTCTTTGTAGATCTTACCTAACATCCAATCAGAAGAAGCTCATGGACTAACATCCTGTGATTCCGAAACTTGATTATTGTCTAATCACAGTTCCTAGAAGATGTACGAAAACTATTATATATAAGAAAAGAACATGACATAAACTACAACAAATAAAAGAACGATAAACATGCAATACCAAACACCCTCTAAGAATGCAGTCATATTATTGGTTATCAGCTTATATACACTTCCTTGGTCCCACTTTATTCCTCTAAAAATTCTGCGACATCCTATAAGTTGGCACAAAAAAGGATTTTGCGATGAACTTAAGCAGGAAGGGGGAAAAAATCACAATACCATGAAATGGCTACTTTCTTTCCATTGTTAGCAACAGTTGTTGCTGGCTTCTTTGGAGCAAGTTTGGATTCCTTTTGTACATTTACAAAAAAATTAAGTTTCAAAAATTTACTATAGAAATTGCTGATTTATACCCCACAATCTCGAAGGCTAATTATCTGATATCTTTACGTAATGCAAATCTACATCGAAATGGAAAAAAACACGCAAACACGACTATTATTGTTTCATGTTTCTCACAACAACATAGGGAATGATGATAGCACCCAAGTTGAGCTTTCTATTAAAGCGTTGCCACTAGCTTCTCCCTTCCTAACCCAAGTCGACACTTACTGGCCTGTTGATGCGAGTAAAAAAGAAAATTTCTACAAAACAAATATCTATACTATTATATAAATCATTTACAATGTGAGTCCCATCAAAAATTAAGATAAGGATGTGCAATCTTGACCATTCATCTTATTTTAGAAAATCACATCATAGAGTGACATGTGTCACTTCTTAATTAAAAAATCACTTTTATTTTCAATTGACATATCTTTTTATCTATTTTTTTTTATGATTTAATTTCACCGTATTTTTTAAAATTTCGTGATCTTTAATTCAACATCCATTTTGATATATTTTTATAAATTTTTAGCTTTTCACATTTTTAGTGGGTTTATTTTGAATTTTTTAACAACTTTAACTTTAATTTGAATACAAACTTGATTCGTAAAAGATATATACTTTTGGAGACAATGTTTGATGAGTAAGAGAGTGTGTGAGTCTTTATACAAGCGAGAATGATGTTAATATGATGTTGCGGGAAAGCTACGGAAACCCAAACAAACGAATTCTCTAAGCGGGTAGGGACTTGCGGAGCGAGTTGGGTTAACAATTTTTATCGCCGCCACTATGCTCGGGTATCCAACTAGTAAATATAAATAACTAATAATAACAGTAATTTTATTTTTTACTCGTATCTTAGAGTTGCATTATAAGTCATGATATAGTGAATACAGAAAATCAACAATAGATCAAAGTGACAGACCAAAATCCCATCCAATATTATATCAACAATCAATAATCCACTAAATAAACAAATTGCATCATAAACATCTTAGTTCGCCTTAAATTCAAACAATTTCATCATCATCTTCAAACAAATTATGAACATGTAGACTTTAAAACATGGATTTCAATCAAATGAAATTAATTGGCAAAATCATTCAACAATTCTTCATCCTCGACAAGTACCCATTGGTTTTATCCACTAAAAACAAAAAACCCACTTGATAAAAATTTCAACAATTTTTCTATGATTATGGGAAATCTTCAATATTATTATAACACACATTTTCTTACAAAACCATTAAAATACAATTCATAAAAAAAACAATCGTTTGAGTTAAGGCTAAAAAGAATTACCTGTTAAAGCCTAGAAGTCCTTGAAAGATTTGGTTGTTGAGGATGGGTTTTCTCTGGAAGGATCGAGTATCGTGTGTGTGTGAGTAAGATTAATATGGTATTAGTATGTAAAGTTAACGGGCTACAACATGAAAAGGGGTAACAAAAAGTAGGGCCTGGAAGCCCAACCGAATCCTAAGAGCCCAAAACTGTAGCTACTGTTACTTGACTCATAGTATATACAAGCAAGATTACCCGCGCGTTGCTGCGGGCGTTAATTTTTCGCGCGTTGTTGCGGGGCTTTTTTTTTGTTTGGGTTTATTTTTTCGGTCTCATAAATAGTTAAAAATAAAAGCACGTCTCGTAAATTTTTTTTTCCTTCTTATTTTTAGCGAAAGAAGTGGGGTGGGAGGGATTATAAAGTTTTTTTTTGGGCCGCTGAAAAGTAACCATGCGGAAAAAGGGAAAAAAAAGTTGGGCTAGATGTTGGACTAAACTTTAAAAAAAAAAGTGGGGGTGGGAGGGATTATAAAGTTTTTTTTTTGGTCAGATGAAAAGTAACCATGCGGAAAAAGGGGGAAAAAGTTGGGCTAGATGTTGGACTAAACTTAAAAAAAAAAAAAACTACTTGGGTCGGGCCAAAGTAGAGCCCAAAAAAAAAGTTGGGCTGGATGTTGGACTAAACTTAAAAAAAAAAAAGACTTGGGCCAGGCCAAAGTATCTAAACTTAAAAAAAAAAGACTTGGGCCGGGCCAAAGTATAGCCCAAGTCAAACTTTGGTCAAATGTTTGAGGATTAGTATAGAGTAGAATGTTAAATTATACATACATACATTTAGCATTGTACAGTAGAAGCTACAGTGCTTCTACTGTACAATGCTTTGGGTTGGGGCTCAAAATTTGGGCCGGCCCAATTTTTTTTTTTTTTTTTTTTTTGGCATAATTTTTTTTTTAATTTTTGGCATAAAATAGAGGGAAAAAAATATTACAAAAGTATCGATTCAATTTTAAAATAATCGATATAGTCACAAACGTACAACTTTAAATTACATTAAACAATGTCATTTCAAAAAAAACCCATATAGCAAAAAAAAACAAATGTTTAAACCATATTGAGGCCCAACACATAAGCCCATATAAAAAAACAAACTATTAAACATGAGACCAAAAAAAAATCGCAAAAAAAAAAACTAAAAAAAAAAAATTACCGCCCCGCAACAACAGCGCGGAGACATAAACTCTATAAGAGAAAAAAACAAATTATTAAACATGATACCGAAAAATAAACCCGCACTATTAAACATGAGACCGAAAAAATAAACCCGCACAAAAAAAACATATAACCAAAGAAAAAAACATTTAAACATGAGGCCCAACACATAAGGTCATATAAGAAAAAAAACAAACTATTAAACATGAGACCGAAAAAAAATAAAACCCGCACAAAATTAAAAAAATAATAATAATAATAACAATGGCCCGCAACAACGCGCGAAAAATTAACGTCCCGCAGCAACGCGCGGGTAATCCTGCTTGTTAATAACAATAATGAATTATTACAAAAATAAATGTTTCAATTTGAGATCAATTATTTTAGGATGCATTGTATAATGACACATTTAATACAACTTTTAATTACACATTATTTGACACCTTCTACATATTTTTAAACAAATTGGCATATCATTTTCCGAAATGATACATCCATTAACACATAAATTATAATATTGACAACGCCTTACATATATTACACACTTGATACAATATTTTTACACTTATGGCACATTGGATACACATCTTTAAAATATTGAACACATCCTTCATGATGAGTTATCACTATACAACATCTTTTAAAATATTGACACATCCTTCTTGAGAGTGATACGTCATATGTATATTTGAAACACTTTACACACAATTATTAATTGTTGACACACTTTTATGTGCAAGATTATATCATATAAAATTTTTTGTTATTGCCCTTTTTAGTGTGTCAAGAAACGAATACAATGAACACATTAAAATTTCGTAATTTATAGTTGATATTAAATTTTTTGACACATTTTGTGTGACACAAGTAAACAAAAAAAGTGAAACTAAATTTTAGATAATTTTTTGTGACGACATTTAATTTTTATGAAACATTTTTAGTGACAATACGATATTATTGACACATTAATTTTTATGAAACATTTTTAGTGACAATGCGATATTATAATTGACACTCTTTTAATACGATATTATTGAAACATAAAAAAATGTATCAACTAACAATATTGACACACTTAAGACATAACTTTTAACAATTGACACCATCAATACACGAAAGGTTTCACCTCAACGACGATATAAGACACAGCGACGATATAAGACACAACGACGGTAGTTAGATTAAGACAACAATACATAAAAACTAAAGAAATTTTAATGGTTGTTGTAGTCTAACGTTTCTAGCTCTTGTAGCTATTTTGAAATTAGAAAAACTAAAGAAATCATATGGAAGACGAGATATTTTGAAGAAAAGATAGGTACATGAAAGCCACTTTGTTATTTGAGGCAAAAATACGTAAACCAAGGCATTAGGCATGACAACTTAAATTAGAGTATAAAGAGGTTAAATAAGAACTTAAAAGAGAAGTGTTTAATTACTAAAATACGCTTATTAATCAAATGAACATTATTTACCTTATCAGTCCATTTTATCTTTTTTAGCCAAAGACACATTCTATTTGAGCCAAACTCTGCTAAACAATTATACATGCATTAAATTATGAAAAAGTATAAGACTTTAAACCTCTTCATTCCATATCAACATGAAACATCGAACTCACTATGATTAAAACTAGTTATAAACTTTTTCATGTATTATAAATTTTTTTTGAAACCGTCATGGCGGATGCTCTTATATTGAACATGGATACAATAAAAAGTGCTTGGTGTAAATTGGTTTCTTTTCATAATAAAAAGAAAGGGTGTTTGAAAACTTCATTTTTATTCCTCTTTTAATATATATATATATATATATATATATATATATATATATACTAGTTATGTAACCCGCCCGACGGGCGGGTTTGCTTCAGTAATTTTTTCAGAAAAGGTTTGTGTGAGTTTTGATTAATAATTGCGATTGTGGAGTCGAATTCGCCCTAAACGGATCAAATAGTTTTGTTATTATGGGTGGGTGATGGCTATTGCGAGCTCAAATGACAAAAATCACTTTAGAAGCTCATCCTGATACTCAATGAATCATTTGTTCTGGTATATTATTTCTACTATTAGTATCAATACCCCTGCATATATTTAAGGCTTTTCTAATTATAATTATGTTTTTGATGTTAAATCCTTGCTCAAATTCAAGCTCCATGAATACTGAGCTCTTACGTAATTTAAGTGTGTAACGGTTGGATTTTTATCACAACGTGAGGGGTTATTTTTAAAAGTTTTAGACGGATTGAGAGTATTTGTTAATTTTAAAAAAATTGAAACGAAACAAAGTTGTTGGTAGTAATACAAAATATATTCAAGAAGTTGTATATAAAAAAGAACGTTGCCTATTCAAATATGACATAAGACTTTTTTGTAAACAATTTTTGTCGTTAATTTTGAATGGTTGTCGTCTTTATCTAAATAGAGAACCTTCAATTCTCTCTTGCATAGGCAGAAAAGATCTTATGTTAAGCATAACATTTGAATATACTGTTTAAGGAGGTGCTTGACTTTGAAAATTGGTTCTCTCGACTATTTGTTCAATAGTTAAGGTGGCTCCTTCAGTATCTCTGAATGAAACAATACTATTTACATCCTTTCTCGAATTTAATTGAATTCCCTTTACCCATGCTAACTGTAACATTTCTCATTTTCAGGTTATTTACAACTTTAATAAATTCTATTATTTATTTTTAGAGTCTTACGCGTTCGCTTTTAATTATTAACTTATAGTTAAATCTCGTAAACTAAAAATCAACGTTCAATGTAAACGGACACCAAACAAATTAAAGTTTACATCAAGCAAGTGTTATATGATTATTAGGAGTATAATTTATAACTTTTCATAATTTATTTTTGTTGGTTACGTAAAACGCTTACGTTTCGCAATAAATTACATTCGGTCGTACCCGGAAGCACCTTTACCCATCTACACTCAAACAAATACCCACATTTATACCCAATACCAAAATTTTATACCCAATACTCAAAATTCACTTATTTTGTTTACCTATAACTCCTTAAAACCGGACATGAGTGGTTACACAAGAAAGAAATGCAAAACTTTCATTAATTCCTTTTCTTCACATGTTAATTCTTACACAAATGTACCTTAGACCCAAGTTTCTAAAGATTGGCTTGTCACTTGTACCCTCCTCCTAGGGAGGAGGAGAGCTCTTACACCTTGTCCTTGAAACCACCTAGGTTTTCTTGCACATTATAAAAGGAAAGCCCTAGGTAACTAACTATACTCTTTCCATTTACAAGAAAAAAATACATCAAACTCTCTCCACTCCTCCAAAACCCACGGCATATATTTTTTGTGCTAGGGTTACATTTAATTTTTGCATCCAAGGCATTCCAAGCATTCAAGTGTTCATTCTAAGGTTATCTAAGGTTACTCAAGGTGTTAACAAGCTTGGATTCGGGTTTAACAAGGAATAATCAAGAAAACATATTTAGGGTTTTCTTGATTAGGGTTTTGATTTTGAAGGCTTGGTTAGGGTTTACATCTTGTGTTCATCATCCTACTTGTCTTCTATAAGGTCTATTTAAAGTATTCAATGTTCATTCATTAATTTCCTATTGTATACATACTTGTTGCATAAGTTAATCACCACCTAGATTCACTTTTAAGTTATATAAAGTATTTGATGTTTTCATATGGACAAATGACATGGACAATTAGAGGACTAAATACATGAAGATATACGGTATAATACTTGGTAAAATAATGGTGCAAGGTTCTTAAATAAAATGATTGTAAACTAACTTGTTTAATTAAAAACCCTAATTTTATTTTTATAGCTACTGTTGGATTCGAACTATAAACCATATATTTTATATTTTATAAAAATAGTGCTCTTTACAAGGATCGTGAGCATGGAATTATAACGAACAAGTTACGTATTTTACAAGTTATATATAATTAACTTTATAAAAATAGTTTTATAAACTGTAATGAACAGTAAAGTTACTGTTCATCAAGGGTTTAAATCTTATAAATATGATATTTTGATATATTATCTTAATACTAATCCAAGGACATAAGGAACTCGAGAAACGGAACTATAATGAACGAGTTATGATTTAAACAAGTCACGTATAATTAATTCTATAAAAACAGTTTTTATAAACTGTAATGAACAGTAAAAGTTACTGTTCATCAGAGGTTTAAACTTTATAAATATGATGTTTTGATAAATTATTTTAATACGAAGACATGGACATAAGAAACGTATAAAACGGAGTCGAAACGATAAAGATATGAGGTTTTAAAAATCGCGCGTATTACTTTTATTTTTATACAATCTTTTATAAAACAATTAATTTAATAATGAAATATCATTATTAAATCATACATTTTTACAAATGATGCATTAGTAAATAAAAATAAGATTTTCTTTACGGGTACAAGTACATATACTTTTTAATTAACAAAGTACGAGTTAATTATTGTTTTAACTTTTAAAGAATTAATAAAAACTATTAGGTGGTGGTGTAGCTATACAACATGTGATGTTTTAATTATATGAAATACAATATACTCATACGGCCTAAAATTAATTAGGTTGCATTCGGATTGCCGAGACGATTCACTTATTTGATTTAGATAATCAATCATTCACTTACGGTGAGTTCATAGCCCCGCTTTTATACAATTACATTGTTTTACAACTTTGGGGTGAGAAACATGCATCATTTTACATTTGGACGCAAGTACTTTTTTTTAACATATTACGAGTTGGCCTAAGTAGCGAAACCCACTATTGCCCACTATCATGAACTGTCAATTGCTAGTTAGCGAACGTGAATATTATGAATAGATCTATTTGGGATTGACATCCCCGTTCGGGTGAGTAGCGCTCATCAGTTTCGAAGGTACTGAAACAAAGACGAATGAACGAACGAAATATATTCTGTCGGAACAATTATGGATGTTGCGGGTTGAACTTCTACATGGGCACATTTTAGTGCATTAAGTTGCCATACATATATGTCGAAGCTTCGGTGGTGTCATGAACTTAGTGCACTCGTAATTACTTTTAAGATATTGTATGTGTTACATGTCTTACATTGGAAATCTTGTGGTCCTATTTTATACATTTACTAAACCTGTAAATTCACCAACTTTATGTTGACGTTTTAAAGCATGTTTTTCTCAGGTCAATAAGGTACGAGAAACAAGGATACATTGGTGGTCATCATTTTGGAGTCGTTACTATAAAGATTTGGATGCATTACATTTTGGGAATATTTGTTATGTCTTAAAATCTTTACTTTTTCATGGATGAACTATTTAAGCTTCGGCTATTGTAACAAACAAGTCTATTTAAGCCAATGTATCAATTTTAACGACTCATATAGAGGTCGTTCTCATATCTTGTGCTATTGATCTATGAAGTAACACTCGCCAACCCATATTTCCGCTGTGACCCATTTTGGGGGTGTTACATCAGATCTACCAATCCCCAAGAGGTATCTTTATCAATCAGGCTAAGTATGCTTTAGAAATTCTTAAAAAACATGGTATGGAAAAATGTGATACCGTTGGTACACCAATGGCTACCAAACCTAAACTGGATGCAGAATTGAGTGGAAAACTCGTAGACCAAACTAACTACCGTAGTAAAATCAGGTCACTCATGTATCTGACATCTAGTAGACCAGACATAGTGCAGGCAATATGTTATTGTGCACGTTATCAAGCAAGACCGACTGAAAAACACCTCAGAGAGGTTAAAAGGATCTTTCAATACTTAAGGGGTACCATTAACATGGGACTTTGGTATTTGAAGGATTTTGGATTTGAACTAATAACTTTTTCAGATGCCGACCATGCCGGATGTCTTGATACTCGCAAAAGCACTTCTAGAGGAATACAGTTCCTAGGTGATAAGCTAGTTAGTTGGATGTCTGGACTGCACTGCAATGTCATCAGCAGAGGCCGAGTACGTGGCGTTATCTGAAAGTTGTGCTCAAGTAATGTGGATGAGGATGCAACTTAAGGATTATGGCTTCAACTACAACAAAATACCATTGTATTGCGACTCTCAGTCAGCCATAGAAATCTTATGCAACCCCGTACAGCACTCCCGTACCAAGCACATCCATACTCGATATCATTTTATCAAGGAAAAAGTTGAAATGGTATAATTGAATTGTATTTTATCAGAACTGAATACTAATTAGCTGATATGTTTACTAAAGCCTTACCCGAAGATAGGTTTCGGTATCTTGTCAGATGAATTGGTATGAGATGTTTGACTTCAGCAGAACTGGAGGTTTTGACAAATGAATCTGCTTGATATATTCTTCAAACATCGACTTGTAAATATTTTTGACAAAAGCAAAATAAAAAAATATAAAACCTATAAAACCAAATACAAGAATATAAAATTTCAAAAAGAAAATACAAAATCAGAAAAACAGAAAATTTCCAAAAAAATTCTTCTCGACATGTCTCTTGGAATCGATAACATTTACGTACCTAGAAATGTTGATTAACATCGACACGGGCGTGTAAATAAAGTTCGATCAAGAGTTTCAAATGCTTTCAAAACATGTCATTTCTATTTTTCTTTGTGATTTGTAATTGCTCTCAGATTGTAACTCGAACCCGAACGACAAAGGAGAGTGTACGTTTCAGTGCACTTATCCTTAGCATTAGAAGAGAAGTCTTCTAACATGATGTTTTTCAAAATGTTGAACATAATTTCTCAAGAATTTCTCAATGATAATTCAAAATCTTTCAAAATTGTATGTTCAACACTCCATCCCTCATAAAGTTTTACAAGACAATTCTTCTACATTTGGTGTCATTTTCAAAATGAGTCAATGTTTGAAGGGGAGTTTTTCAAAGAACAAAGTTTTAATGATTTTGGATACATCATAACATGACATTTTATGTATTTAAAACGTTATCAAAAATCTCTTAATAACAAATCTGTAATAATAATGACTACTCAATAGATTGTATGTTATAAGATGATTTAGTGGTTGAGCATAATTTTTCAAGAATTCTTCAATGACAATTCATAATCTCTCAAAATTGTGTGCTCAACAATGCTAACCCTCAATTTTATATTTATTTTACAACTTGGTATCATTTTTTTGGTGTCAAACATATGTAAAATTGAGGGAGAGCAAGTTAATGTTCCATATAATTCATGCTGAAACAGTTTTCTCCACAGGATTTTCATGACAAATTTTAATCACATGGTATTTCAAAGACTAAATGAATCAGTATTTAAAATAAGGGGAGAAATGTAATTAAAAATGTGATCTTGAAAATAGTAAGTGATCTAATCGACTCAAAGTGCTTGATACTATTCATAAAAGGTTTTATGGTTACGATCTCATACAAACAACATCTTATTCACGAAACGATTCTGAAGTTATAAGGTGAGTTAGGTTAGGTACTAGTCTTTATGATCCAAACTAGACGAAGGATCTACCCAAGGACAAATCCATAGTTATATATTGTTAGTCTTAGGTATGATTGGACAGGTTGAATGAGAATAAGGGATTAATGCGCTAAGACTTGAGTGCTAACACTCTGGATACAATCATAACAAGGTGTTTAGTAATGGACGTCTTGGTTATAGCATTGAAGGGGGTTGAAGAGAAAATAAAAAGAAATGTATGGATAAAGGTTGAAAATAAACCAGCCCTCCACAAACATTTAGGCAGAAACCGAGTCAATACATAATCTATCGGTTTTCACGAAGATGAATTTTGATATTGAAGAATGACATCATGGACCCAGTGATGCAATGCACAACTGTGATAACTAGTAATATTCCCAGGGCTAAGTATTATAAAATATTATAGTTTTGTATGTTGAAGTCTTTTGATCTTGTTAGTTTTCCTGATGAAAGCTGAAAAGTTGATTTCTGTCGTATATTTTGCGTAAAATGGTTTTGGTTTAACCGGGAGTTGGATGGAGTTTTGAGTTCGTAAATGAATCTCTTTTGATTTGTTTTTCTGTTTTAGAGTGGTTTTGTGGTTTTCAGTGCTTTCGGGAGAAGTTTTCACCGCCGTTTAGCGAAAAATCGTCACGCAGCGCGTACCGGCACAACAATTTATTTAAGTGTGGAGATTAATAAAGTTGAGAACGTGTTAATGGGTTTATTTATTAAATAAATTCATAATAAGAAAATAATGTTGAGTTAAATCATAAATCGTGAGTGGGAGATTTGAAAGTTATTAGAAAAATGGGGGTTTTTGTGAACTTCGATAAAAGATTGTAACAGTCATAAAAATGTGAAATTTTGGGAGAATATAATTTTTCAAGCTATATTTTGTGATTTTTGATGTGTTTTTAATGGAATGAGGCAAGGTTCGGTTTGAAGTTTTGTCAAAAATTCCTAGTTTTCGTCCAAGGAGCACTCGACCAGTAACGGCTCAAAATGGATTTTTGGTAGCTATTAAGGTGAGTGATAAAAGTGTCGTATGAATAACCTAGGTTCTATGGAAAATGATTTTAACAAAATGGAAATGATAAAACTTAAGTTTGGTTGACATTTTAAATAGATGAAGATTGAGTTTTAAGTGATCCCGACCACAAAAAGAAAGACCCGAGACCCTCCCTAGGATCCAATCGGTCAAGGAAGGTCAAAGGATGTACTACATAGAGCTCTCATTTAAGCCATCTGTCCTAGCATGGTACTAATATAACACCATTACTTAACCATTTCATTTCATTATATCATTTCAAACTAACAATTTTTTTTACTCTCTCTCTCTTTCATATACTATACATCGAGTATGACCCAAGAAATAAGAAGACAAAGATTTAAAGATTTTGCCAAGAACACGGGTTAAGAATATATTATTGGGTTGATAGCTAGTAGTTTCGGGTTGTAGAAACCAGGTTTTTAGTCTTATTCGCGCGTCTCGATCCGAACCAACTCATCAAACTAAGTCGGTTTTTATAAAATTTTGAATTTAAGTTGTACTTTTGTGATTATGGTGATGTTTAGATGCTAGTTGTACAAGTTGATCGTCAAAAAAGTAGAAACTTAAAAACGAATAAATATAAAAGGGGTGTTGTGCGTCGGCTTATAAAAGAAAGGAAGAAAAGGGGTTTTTGAGTTTAAATAAAATGGTTGTTGTGGTAATTTTTTGTTTTTCAAAAAAATGCTTCTGAGGGCTTATTTTGTTTTTTTGGTTATTTAATAAGCTAAGGAATAGCTTATTGGGCTTATGAGATTTTTGGTGTAAAGGGTTTCGGTGTGGGCTCGGCCCAACCGACCCATTTGGTTTTATTCGGCCTAAGTGAGGGCGCGTTTGGCTAGTTCGGCCCAAGTGAGGGTGCGTTTGGTTAGCCCGACCCAAGTGAGGGTGCGTTTGGCTAGTCCGGCCCAAACAAGGGTCCGTTTGGTTGTTCGGTTCGGTGCCAAATGGGCTCGACCCATTTGGTATTAGCTTATTGATTTTGGATTTATGATTTTTGGCTTATTTTATAAGCTTATAGCTTATTGGTTTTCGGCTTATTATAGCTTATTGGTTTTTGGCTTATTATAGCTTATTGGGTTTTCGGCTTATATTTTGATTTCAGCATATTTGAGCTTATATATATATATATTCGGCGTATTTTGAAGGTTATGGCTTATTGTTGGGGTTACCGGCTTATATATATAGATAATAGTATAAGCTTATAGCTTATTGATTCGGCTTAATGGGCTTAAGGCTCATTGGGTTTGATTTGTATTTTGGGGTATATAAAAAGAAGTATGGAATAAGTTTCGCTATCGGGCTAAGTATTTTGGACCATGATGGACCATATGACCCAATATCAAATAAATAAGTTTGTGGACTTGTAAATGAACTAAAGAAAGTTGTGTTGGACTAAGATGAGGAATTTTGTTGGACTTGTCAATTGTGAAGAGGTTATTTTGCCACAGTTTAATAAATCATGTCAATGGTATTGATATTGTGTTTGTCGGAAAAACGTCGGATTTGTGAAAATTGTTTTGGATAAAGGTTTAGTACCTTGGAAAAGTCATAAAGACGTGCAGGTCATGCCGAATTTTTGAAAGGATTATATACTTAGAGTTTTGCTAAAAAGAGATAAAATTTTCAATGTTTTAACAATAAATAGTTATTTAACTTGAAAATTTAATACAATACGAAAGATGAAATTTCCTGAATTTTTTCTTAAATACTTACTATTTATAACCGTAGTGTCGATTTTAATTGAGGAAATGAAAGGGAGAATCTTAAGGAAGATTAAGTGTTGAGGTAAAAGCTTTTGGACATATTTAATGACGAAACATTGTACCCCGTTAGCCCGATAATAAGACAAAAATAATAATAAAATATTATTATTTTATTTAAATTATCAAGTATTCCTGTACATATATATTTAAATATATATGTCGTATCAACTACGGAAATAAGGATTATTTATCTTTGGCTTTTGAGCTCTTGCTCATTCCTTTTCGTCAGTTTTTCGCGGAGTATTTTGGTTGAATGTATTGTTCAGAAATTTGGGTGTTTGTTGTATTGGTGTCACACTTTGACCAAGTGTTTTTGAGTCATTTTCGCGTAATTATAACACAACCATAATACGAGGTAAAGTTTTGATAACGAGATAAAGTCTTGGTAACAAGACGACGGTTTTTGTAATGAGTTAACGGTATGAGATAACGATATTGGAATGATATGAATTTAGAATGGAATTTTGGGATGAAAATGAGGATTTGCGTGAGTTAAGGCGAACACTTGTACAATAAGATAATTTTGTACGAGTATTGATATAGTGAGTATATATATTAGGTCGTTGCCAGGTACATTGTGCGCTTGCGTAGAGATTTATTGTGTCCTGCTTTATTTGAGATTGTGCGGTTGCTTTAATTGCTGATCGAGGTGAGTTCTCGTATCCCCCTTTTTACTGTTTTTCCGTTGGGAGAAAATGATACTCAAATGTGTTTTGAAATGTTTTGAATTGATCTGTGCGAAATGTTTTAGTCGGAAATGTGGTTGTGTTTTGGCGTAACGATATGTGCTTATGACTGTTTTGTGAATATTATAATGATTATTGGATCGGATGGGTTGCCTAAACCCTGTGTTGTGTGATGATGGAGCGGATGGGTTTAAGCGGGCTTCACGAGTGTTGTGAGATTAATGGATCGGATGGGTGAAGCCTACATTGTAATTTTGTATATTATGGGAATGGTATGGGTCAGCCTACCCAAGTTTTTATGTGAGGTCATGCCCTAATATTAGTGCACTCTAGCTTGTAGGCACGTTAGGTGTGTAAGTGACTTATTTGTGATTGACTAGCGGGGATGTATGTTTGGATTGTTAGCATATAATCATGTTCATATAGTAATGATTGTATATTGTTGAAATATTGCTCTACTTTTTAGGTTTAAGGTCAAACCTACGAGCTCACCAACATTATTGTTGACGTTTTTGAGTATCATTTTAGGTGTGTCAAATAAAAGGTATGTGATTGATTTTGGAAGAGAAGTGTTAGTAATGACGTCTTGGTAAGCATTGAAGGCGTTCAAGAATTAAAAAGAAATGTATGGATAAAGGGTGAAAATAAAGCAGCCCTCCACACAACTTAGGCAGAAACCGGGTCAATACATAATCTATCGGTTTTTACAAGATGAATTCTGATATTAAAGAATGACATCATGGACCCAGTGATGCAATGCACAACCCTCCCCAGCCATTCGAGTTTCTCCCAACAGAAACTTGTCTCATTTGTCACAGAGATACACACAACTTCTATTGACTTTCTCACTCTGAGTTAGTTGATATTGAATAGGTGGCAGTCTGCTCCAGCCTCTGAGTACTAAAACCAAAATGCACTAATCGAGTCTAGAGCCAAGAGATCAATAAAATAAATCTCATTAGGACACATTCCATTACAAACACTTGTTGAATACCAATAAGTTCACAAGCTGTTAACAAGAGTCCTACGCATTATCCTTGTGATTTTGCCAAAACATTCAGAGTGATGCTCTTTAGTATTCACAGTGATGAATGGAAATCCTTCCAGAGTCAACATCAAACAGCTTTGCGGTAGGTGACTTGCGTGATTCTATATGAATCAAGCTTGAGTTAACTGGATATTGATAATGGTCCAGTAAATGAATTGACGACTCAATCAAAAAGATAGTAACTATCTGATTCGCTCATATAGTGTTGTCTGCTCTAAGACGTTCTAGTATTGAGAACAAGCAAGTACGGTGAATATAATGCTTTTGCGTTAGAGGATCTAACACTATGAGATGGAAACCTTGTCAA